>UESW01003996.1:120442-141790 GCA_900491605.1 Calamus simplicifolius | reverse complement strand
AAAAAAGAATGTTCCATTTGTATGGAGTGATGAACATGAGAATGCATTTAACATGTTAAAAATAAAGTTGTGTTCAGCACCCTTACTTATATTGCCCGATTTTTCCAAAGCTTTTGAAATTGAATGTGATGCCTCCGGGAAAGGGATTGGCGCTGTTTTGTTGCAGGAAAGGAAGCCCATTGCATATTTCAGTGAGAAACTAAACGGGGCAGCGTTGAACTACTCAACATATGACAAGGAACTATATGCATTGGTAAGGGCTTTGGAGACATGGCAGCACTACTTGTGGCCAAGGGAGTTCATCATTCACACCGATCATCAGTCTTTGCGACATCTTAAGGGCCAAGGGAAACTAAACAAGCATGCTAGATGGATCGAGTTCGACATTCCCATATGTGGTGCAATACAAACAAGGTAAAGAGAACATTGTGGCCGATGCACTCTCAAGAAGGTATAATCTCCTTAACACACTTGACTCTAAATTGCTTGGCTTTGAATTTGTTAAGGGATTATATGAGCATGATTCTGATTTTTCACAAGTGTATGGCATGTGAGAACATTGCATTTCAAAAGTACTTTCATGATGGATATTTGTTTAGGGAAAACAGATTGTGTGTACCCAAAAGCTCTTTAAGGATTTGCTTGTGCTTGGACTTGGACTTGGAGGAAAATTCTCAAGCTTAGGGAAAAAGTGAAGGGCTTCATCTCTATCAAAGTGGGGAATGGTGAGTCTCTTCTCTATGGTTTGATTCTTGGAGACCGCTTGGTCCTATTTGTTCTTCCCCTACTGCTAGAGTTATTTTGGATTCGGGTCTTTCCATGGAGTCAGTGCCATCCTCTTTGATGGCATCTGGAGATGGCCTGTGGCTAATTCCCTGATCTGATTACTTTGAAAGATGAAGCTCGATCTCTTCCCCTGCCTGATTGCAGCCACTTAGATCAGGTTCTCTGGAATGGATCTGGTGATTTTTCTATTAAAAAGGTTTGGAATAGCCTTCGTACCTCTTCTCAGCCGGCTGCCTGGGCTCATCTTCTTTGGTTTAAGCATCATGTTCCTCGTCATTCCTTCATCTCATGGTTAGCTTTTAGAGGAAGGCTCTCTACCCTGGACCGCCTTCAATCTTTTGGTATTCACTGTCTCTCCTCATGTATTCTATGTCAAGGCTCTACTGAGGACCATAACCATCTATTTTTTAATTGCTCATATTCCTATCGGATCTGGACTTCCATTGCCGGCAAGTGCGACTTGAGGTATAATTCTTCTTCTTTAGGGCAATTAAGGCAGTGGCTTTGCAGAAGCATCAAAGGTTCCTCTCTCCACTCCACCATCTGCAGACTTGCTCTGGGAGCTTCTTTGTACTTCATTTGGCAAGAAAGGAACTCTCGCAGTCATGGAAATCGACCTCTTAATGAAGTTGGTATTATCTCAAAGATTATGGATTCGGTTAGAATGAGCTTGGATGGCGCAACCTTTTTAACGCTGCTAATCTACACTTGATTATCTGCTGGCAGCTTCCTCCTTCGCTTCTGCGATAGCTTAGCTTGTTTCCTGTCTTTTGTATGGTGTCCTCATGGCGAGGGCTTTAAATCATTTCCGGGGAAGGTTATCTCCCTATTGCTTTCTGTTTCATTTGGGATCACCCCGTGATCTTGTATCTTGTACTTATATCTCTCTGATTAATACTAATCACACCTTTAACTTTCAAAAAAAAAAAAAAAAAAAAAGGGATTTGCTTGTGCATGAAAGTCATTGTGGTGGTCTTATGGGGCATTTTGGGGTTGCTAAAACTCTTGATGTACTTAAGGAACATTTCTTTTGGCCTCATATGAAAAGGGATGTTGAGAAATTTTGTGCCAAATGTGAAACTTGCAAAAGAGCCAAGTCTAAGGTGAAGCCTCATGGGCTATATACACCATTGCCTGTACCTAAGCATCCTTGGGTTGACTTGTCTATGGACTTTGTTTTAGGGTTGCCTAGGTCACAAAGGAGTCATGATTCCATATTTGTTGTGGTTGATAGGTTTTCAAAGATGGCTCATTTTATTCCTTGTAAGAAAACTGCTGATGCTACTTATGTGGCTAATTTGTTCTTTAGGGAAGTTGTTAGATTGCATGGCATTCCTAAAACTATTGTTAGTGATAGGGATGTAAAATTTTTGAGTCATTTTTGGAGAGTACTTTGGGGAAAATTGGGAACAAAGTTGTTATTCTCTACTACCTGTCATCCTCAAACAGATGGGCAAACAGAAGTAGTAAATAGAACTTTGTCCACACTTTTGAGAGCATTTGTGAAGAAGAATTTAAAATCTTGGGAGGAATGCATACCATATATAGAATTTGCATATAATAGGGTTGTACATTCATCTAGTGGGTATTCACCTTTTGAGCTTGTATATGGATTTAACCCACTTACTCCCTTAGATTTATCTCCATTGCCTGTTAATCATATTGCATCTCTTGATGGTAAGAGTAAGGCAGAATTTGTGAAGAAAATGCATGAACAAGCTAAGTTACATATTGAAAAAAAAAATGAGTCATATGCAAATATACTAACAAAGGCCGAAAGGCAATTGTGTTTGAACCAGGTGACTTAGTTTGGATACACTTAAGGAAAGAAAGGTTTCCTACGCAAAGGAAATCAAAGTTGCAACCAAGAGGAGATGGGCCTTTTAAAGTCTTGGAACGCATTAATCCTAATGCCTACAAGATTGACTTGCCAAGTGAGTATGAAGTAAGTAATACTTTTAATGTTACTGATCTTTCTCCCTATTTTGGTATAGGACCAAATTCGGGGACGAATTTTTCTCAAGAGGGAGGGGATGATGAAGGAGCTCCATCATTAAGCTATCAAGGTCCCATAACTATAGCCAAAGCTAAGGAACTCCAAAGCTTGATCATGGAAGCAATTGGCAAGGAGTAATCAGCCATGGAGAAGCAAACGGCCAAGTGGAAGAATTCAAGTGTTTGACTCTTTGCCAGGTGGACCAAAGGAATTGCAGCCTAATTAATGAGCTTTGAGACTATGCATTGCAGCCTAATTAATGAGCTTTGAGACTATGCATTGCAGCCTAATTAATGAGCTTTGAGACTATGCATTGCAGCCTAATTAATGAGCTTTGGAACATGCAGAACTTATGAGGGTGTGTAGTATTTATTGCTATATTTGGCTTTTCCTATTCTTGAAGATATATATTGTATGCTGAACTTCAGATTGAAGGTTAATGAACAATTCCGAATTTTCTTTTGGTTATAATCCAATTGAGAGCATTATTTCTTCCTTGCTTCTTGAAAGAACTAGGACTTAGTCATTTTAGCCAATTGACTATTTTATCTTTGATAATCAAGTTACCTTAGAACCTGTTTCTATTGTGATTTGGTTCCTTGGCCTTTCTTCTTCTGATTCGGTTAGTGCCTCTTCACGGGTTGGGGTTGTGTTAATCAACTGAAGAAGATATCCTTGTTGAGGTGATTCTAAAGATCCGTTCATCACCTCTTTTCATTCTATTATTTGTAGGCTTGCCTTGGGTGCTGCTTTGTACTTCATATGGCTAGAAAGGAACTCCCGCAAGCATGGGCGCTTGCTGCAAAAGGAACAGAGTATTGTCTCTAAGATTATGGACTTGGTCAGGCTGAAGTTGGAGGGTGCTACTTTTCCCAGAAATACTGCTAATCTCCAGTTGATTGATAGATGGCAACTACCCTCCTCTCTTTTGAGTTAATCATTTCCGGGCTATGTAACCCTTTTGTTTGACTTGTTTGGTCTTTTATTTTGGCCTTAGGTCACTTCAACCTTTTGGTGGATGTTATCCCTTGATTGTATGTTTGCGGGCCTAATCCCGCTCCCTTGTACCTATATTTCTTTTTAATACAAATCACCTTTAACTTTCAAAAAAAAAAAAAAAAAAAAAAAAAAAAAAAAGAGCCTGCCTCTAAATGCTAACCATGAAATGAAGGAATGACGAGGAACATGATGCTTAAACCAAAGAAGATGAGCCCAGTCAACCGGTTGAGAAGAGGTGCGAAGGCAATTCCAAACCCTTTTAATAGAAAAATCACAAGATCCATCCCAAAGAACCTTATCTAGGTGGCTGCAATCAGGCAGAGGGAGGGATCGAGCTTCATCCTTCAAAGTAATCAGATCGAAGGAATTAGCAACTGGCCATCTCCAGATGCCATCAGAGGATGGCGCTGACTTAGATCTAAAATCAAGTTCAATCGAAGCATTACTCCATTATTGAATTAGATCTAACCTACATCAAGCTAATTGAAGTTCAATCTGGAGCGTTGTTAGAAGATCGGGCCAAATCAAGGCTAAATCAATTTGAATTTGGAATGTTGCTCTAAGTTCGGATTGGATCAAACTTAGATCAAACCTTCTGAGTCAAGTCCAATTGGAAGTGATGCTCCAAGATCGGGTCGAGCCAAACTTAGATCAAATTTCAAAATAAGTCCAATCTAAATCATTGCAACAAGACCAGGTTAGATCAAATTAGATCCACATGAATCAAATCTAATTTGCAGCATTGCTCTAAAAAGGTTGGATCAAACCCAAACCAAGTCAAATCGAGAGCGTTGCTCGAGGATCGAGTTGGATCAAACTTATATCAAAGCCAAATTAAGTCCAATCTGGATTCTATTATTGTTATATCGAACTCAATCAACCTTTGATCAAACCCCAATCAAGTTCAATTTAAAGCATAGCTCTAAGATCAGGGTGGATTAAACTTAAATCGGACCTGGAACAAATCAAATATGTAACATTGCTCTAAGATCGGGTTCAACTAAACTTTGATCAAATCGGAATTAATTTCAATATGGAGCCTTGATCTTAGGTTGAGCTTGATCAAACCAAGATTAGGCACAAATCAAGTCCGATGTAGAGCATTCCTCAAAGATCGTATTGGATCAAACTTATATCAATCTCGAATTAAGTGAAATATGCTGCATTCCTCCAAGATTGATTTGGTTCAAACTCAAATCAAATATGAATCAAATGCAATTTAATGCATTGTTCCAAGATAGGGTCGGATCGAACTTAGGTCAAACCCAAAATAAAGTTCGATATGGAGCATTTCTCTAAGGTCGGGTTGGATCAATCTTAGCTCTAAGATGAATCAAGTTCAATATGGAGTGATGCTGCATCATGATCAGGTTAGATCAAACACTAATCAAGTCTAATTTTGAGTGTTGCTCTAAGATTAGGCTCAATGAACCCAAATCAAGTTTAATCGAGAGCATTGCACTAAGATTGTGGGTTTGATCAAACTTAGAATAAACCCAAATCAGATCAAATCTAAAGCTTTGCCCTAAAATCGGGTTCGATAAAACAACAAACCTAAATCAAGTCTTTTTTAGAGTGCTGCTTCAAGATCGGGTTAGTTCAAACCAAGATGGAGCCCAAATTAAGTATAATATGAAGCATTGCTTCGATATCAATTTAGATCAAACTCTGATCAAACCTAAATCAAGTTAAATTAGGAGCATCGTTCGAAGATCAAGTTAGGTCAAACCCGAATCGAGTTCAATTTAGAGTGTTACTCCATGATTATTAGTTTAGATCAAATAAGATCAAGCCCGAATCAACTTCAATCTAAAACATTATAATATGATCGGCCTAGATCAAACTTTGATCTCTTTTCATTTGATCGAACCTGAATCAAGTCCAATCTAGAGCAATGCTCCACAAGATTAGTTTGAATGAAATGAAGATCAAACTTGAATTTAGTTCAATATGCTGCATTTATTTAAAAATTGGGTTAGATCAAACCAATGTCAATTCTGAATCAAGTCGAATCTCGGGCATTGGCACAAGTTCGGGTTAGATCAAACTAAGATCGGACCCAAATAAAATCTCATACGGAGCGTTGCTCCAAGATTGAAATTAGATCAAACTTAAATCAAACATGAGTCAAGTCCAACGTGGAGCATCGTTTCAAGATTGTGTTGGATCAAACTTAGATCAAACCTCAATTAACTACAATCTCGAGCATTCCTCCTTTTTTTTTTTTTTTTTTTTTTTGAAAGTTAAATGGGGTTACTTGTATTGATTAGCTATAAAAGGTACATGAGATCGGGACAAAGCCCGCAGAGAGGTAGAGACCTCAAGAGAAAGACAGACTTCAAACGAAAACCATAGGAATACATCCAGCAAGAGGTAGAGACCTCAAAATAGATCAGCCCGGATTACATCCAGAACCTAACAAAATAACTCATAAGATGATCTACGGAGGAAATCAACCCAGGAGAGAAGGGGACAACTGCCAGCTATCAATCACTTGGAGATTTGCAGAATTTCTGGGGAACTTTGCACCATCGAGCTTAAGCCTGACCGATTCCATAATTTTTATAACAATACCTTTTTCTGTGAGAGGTGGTCGCCCATGCATGCGATAGTTCCTTTCATTCCAAATGAAATACACAGTAGCTCCAAAAGCGAGTCTGCTGACGCAGGAGAGAAGAGAAGACCCTTTGAGTTTCCTACTAATCCACGGCTTCAATCTCTCCCAAGTAGAAGGATAGTGCGCTAAACCACAGATAGCCGCAATGGACTGCCAAACTCGAGCGGAAAAGGGGCAGCTAAAGAACAGATGACCATGGTCCTCAGAACGACCTTGACATAGAGAACAAGTCATGTGACCGAGAATGCCAAAAGATAGCAGGCGATCCTGAGTAGAGAGTCTTCCTTTAATAGCTAACCATAAGATGAATGAGTGCCTGGGAACATGAAGCTTAAACCAAACCAGATGAGCCCAGTAGACCCGCTGGGAAGGAGCCCGGAGAGTATTCCAAACTCTTTTGATAGAGAAGGCAGAAGACCATCCCATAAAATCTTATCCTGACGACTGCAATCAGGAGGAGGAAAAGAGCAGGATTCGCCTTTCAGATTGACCAAGTCAATGGAATTCGCAGCAGGCCACCTCCAGGTTCCAGAAGAGATAATAGCACTTACCTTTGCATCTTTGGAAAGACCCGAGTCTGTAATTACTCTAGCATGGGGAGAGGAACAGATAGGACCCTGGGGTCTCCAAGAATCAAACCATAAGGAGGTATTATCACCATTCCCCACGTCAACAGAGATGAAACCTTGTACTCTTCCCCTCATCTTGAGGATTTTCCTCCAAGTCCAAGAGCAGCTCCATGGAACCTTAGCCACCCAGAATTGTTCCTTGTGCAGCAGATTTAACTTTACCCATGCTGCCCATAAGGAGGAAGGAATTGGTTGACATAATAACCAAATGAGTCGAGACAGGGAGGCAGCATTCCAATCACGGACCTTCTTGATCCCCAGCCCACCTTCATCCTTCGGAGTAGATAAATCAGCCCAAGATACTTTGGCTCCATGACTTTTTAAGGAAACACCATTCCAAAGAAAAGCCGAAAGGATGCTTTCAATCTCTTTTGTGACCTTTGCAGGAAGAATAAACTGGGCACTCCAGTAAGACTGGATGCTAAAAAGGACAGATTGAATAAGCTGTAATCTGCCAGCATATGAAAGAAAGCGATTAGTCCAAACCTTAATCCTCCTCAGAATGCGATCAACTAAGCCATGACAATCCGAAGCTTTGAGTCGGGTGGAGATGAGAGGAACACCCAGGTATTTGATTGGGAGAGAGCCAATAGAGACACCCAAATAGGATGCAATGTCCTGCTGCACATGAGCCGAAGCACCGGAGATGAACACAGAGCATTTGGACAAGTTTGGAGAAAGGCCAGATAGCGAAGAGAAAGTATCAAGAGCATCTTTGATCACCTTAATAGACTCCAGCTCGCCCCGACAGAAAACCATCAAATCATCCGCAAAGCATAAGTGAGATAATTTGGATTTCCGACACCTCCAGTGAAACTTGAAAGAGGAGGAAGCTTGGATTTTCCGGTCTAGGATCCGAGAGAAAATATCCATGCAAATAACAAATAGATAAGGAGAAATAGGGTCTCCTTGACGTAGGCCTTTCTTCCCATCAAAGAAGCCGTTTAGTTCCCCATTAATAGCCACAGAGAACTTTGCAGAAGAGACGCAGGAGCTGATCCAACTAATGAAGACTGGAGGAAATCCCAGAAGCTGGAGGGAAACCCACAGGAAGTCCCATCTAACAGAATCGAAGGCCTTCATTAGATCAATCTTTAGGGCACAGTTTGAAGAGGAGGAGGGAAGGTGGTAACCACGAACCAGCTCCTGAGCTAACAAAATGTTATCACCTATGTGCCTTCCTTTGACAAAAGCAGATTGAGCGTCGTTAATAAACGATGGCAAGACGTGCTTCAGCCGATTAGCAAGGAGCTTAGTGATGCATTTATACACAGTATTGCAACAGGATATCGGTCTGAAGTCCTTCAATCTAGAAGCATTTGTGATCTTGGGGATGAGAGCAATAATTGTGCAGTTGACCTCCTTGAGAAGAAGACCATTAGAGAAAAATTCCTTGATAGCTGTAGTGAAGTCAGATCCAACAATGTGCCAAGATTTCTAGAAAAAGAAGGCATTAAACCCATCCGGTCCTGGAGCTTTGTTTGGGTGAAGGCTAAACAAGGCTTCTTTGATATCATCCTCCGTAAATTCACAGCATAAATACCTTGATTGCTCAGGAGATAAGACGCAGTCAACATACCCTGAGAGCTCATCTCTTCCACAACATCCTGTGGTACTGTTCGAACCAAGGAGCTGGCTGAAGAAATTAACAACCTCTTGGGCAATCTGGTCCTTCTCCCGGATCCATTCACCATTTTCCTTTTGGATGCAGTTGATCTTGTTTACATTAACTCGGCCCTTAACAGAATTCAAGAAGAAGGATGAGCATTGGTCCCCCTCTTTCAACCATTGGATCCGACTTCGCTGCCTTGCATAGCTCTCCTTTCCTTTACAAGCAAGATGGAGCCGATTAACACAATCAATTTCCTTCTCCAGGATATCAATGCTGTTGTTGCCCGCCGCGATAGATGATTGCACAGCAGCAAGCTCGGATCGGAGATGGGAAAGGTCGCCGTTGATAAGAGAGTTCTTGCGCCTACTAAGATCTCTCAAGGCAGATTTGACAAGCTTAAGCTTACTGTAAAGTTTAAACATGGCATGACCACTAACCTGGGAGGCCCAGATCGTCTCAACCAATGGAAAAAATTCTTCAAATTCAGTCCAAAAGTTGAAGAATTTAAAAGGAGCTTTGAACCGTGGGTGAGAAATCCCAAGCTTAACCACGATCGGCGAGTGATCAGACAGCCCAAAAGGAAGGAACTCAGCAAACGATTGAGCAAAAGAATGGATCCACCAATGGTTGACGAGAGCTCTGTCCAGCTTCCGCAGGATGTGCCCGTTCACTCTTGAGTTGTGCCAAGTGAAAAGAGGACCTCCAAATCTCAGATCATCCAAACCGGCTTCAAAGAGAACATCATTTAGATCATTCATAGCTGGGCCACTCACTGCTTCCTCCTTTCCTTTCATGTCTATAACGGATTGCATTAAAATCACCCAGAATAATCCAAGGCAGATGAGAGAAAGACTTTGCTTGATCTTTCAAAATGGCCCAAAGCTGCTTTCTTGCCGTAGCATCAGAAGCTCCATAAACAAAAGAGGCAGCGAATATAATACCACTATCCCTAATTGTAATAGAGAGGTGAATGATCTGATCATGCATGGAAACAACTTCAGCATGAAGGAGTTTTGGGTTCCACCAAATCCAAATCCTTCCGGAGCAATCACCGTCATAGCAATTAACACAATTCCAGCCCTTGATCAAGCAGGATTGAATTTTTTCTTTATTACATTCCTTAATCTTTGTCTCAAGAAGGGCGAGACAAGAAAGATTCTGGGAATGAACAAGATGATGGATCTTTGAGTGCTTTGAGGGATCATTTAGTCCCCGAACATTCCAGGATGAAAGCTGAATCATTTGGAGATTTTGGAGTGGTTCCCTCTGAAACAAGCCATCGGGAACGCGAAGAAAGCTGGAGCAGCAATCGGATCGTCAGAATGAACAATCGGATCGTCAAAGATACAATCGGATCGTTAAATTCTGCAGTCGGATCGTCAAACGCTGTAATCGGATCGTCAGAAGTTACTATCGGATCGTCAATAGCAGCTATCGGATCGTCAAAACCAGCTATCGGATCGTCAGTTGCTAACGGGTGAGCAGAAGCCGTCAAAACCTCAGCAACATTCGGATTAACAGCAAGAGAAATGGCCAATGAACGATGAGATTGCTGAACATTTGATTGAGGGAGGAGCTTAACCGAACCTTCCTTTCCATGCCAAGGAGGAAGGGAATCAAGTTGAAACCAGATCACATCTTCAAAACAGATAGCACCAAAAACATCCATGGAACAAGCTCCTAAAATCCTTAGCTTTGATGCAATCTTTAACTTTGATTCAAAGAGAGCTATACAAGTGAGATATTGAGAAGAGACCAAGAAGTAATCTTCCGTATCGTTAGCAAGATCAATAAGACCCCGACTGAACCAAGAAGATAGTTTAAGCATTAGGAATGCAAGGAGGAGTTACCCCTGGAGTGGCTAGAGCTCCCGGACCTCTGTTTTCCCTTCTTCTTCTTGCCCTGTTTTCTATCCACTTCGTCAACCATGATGAGTTTCCTTGCAAGAAGCGGTGTGCATGATGGGGATGAAAGAGGAGAAGTGTCCTCGCAGCCAATAGTGGAGGAGTCCTCGAAAGAGCATGAGGAGCCTACCGCATTAGGTACAGCAGAGATCCCCTTCTGATCTTTTGATACCAAAGAGAGATCAGCAGGATCCGATGAAACAACATTTGGAGCACAATCAGAATAAGAGGTTGATCTCTTAAGAGACGGCAAGGCCGCATGACTCAATGGATCAACCCTAGGAGCATAATCGGAACCCTCAGGATCAGCAGACTGATTTGCATCCAGATGTAGAATATCAAAATGATTGCTTGATCTGCATTGACCTGTAGCTGTGAGAGAGTCATTCGAAATGGACATTGAATGAGGAACAACCTGAACAATAGGTCTGAAAGCATGCTGACTTCTAGAAGGGATGGGCTGCATTTCCTGCTTCTCCTTCCGGCTCGAAGAGACCAACTTCCAATTCCCATCAGCTTGAGGAAGAGAGGAATGCTGGCCCTCTTTCGGAACCCAAACTTGGTGGTTGACCTTTTTGCATTTGCTGGAAAGATGGCCAAACTCCTTGCAAACAGAGCATTTCTTAGGGATCCAGTTGTATTCTATGCGGATTTCCATAACACTGCCATCTTCTAATTCAAGATCGAAAGCATTGGGGAGAGAATCTTCAATGTTGATCTCTATACAGATTCTAGCATAGTTGAGTCGCTTTAGAGAGGAGGTCATCTTATCCGCATGGAGAGGCTTCCCAACCATGCTGGCTAGATAGCTGAGTCCATCTGCCGTCCAGTACTCAAGGGGAACATTGTAGAAATGAGCCCAAATTGGTACCAGTTTAAAGCCCTCCTTTGAAAGGTTCATACAAGGACTCCACTTCCTTAAGAAAATTGGTCTTCCTCCGAAGTACCACGGGCCACCCTCCAATGCAGTGTTTAAACTACCAGAATCAGGGAATTTAAAGAAGAAAAACCCGTTCCCGTTGCAGAGGACTTCTAATAGACCCAGTTTACCCCAATGGCGATGAGCACAATTATAAACCAGGGTATAAGGAAGCTTGTCAAGGAAAAAACCCACCAAGGTGTACTTCCATAGAGAGGCCCCTTGTTGAACTACGGAGGAAGGGATCTTAACTGATGCCTTGCCTTCAGCCGGAGTAGAAGAAGCTTTTATAAATTTCAACTGCATAATCTCCTGATCCTCTTTGACTAGAGACGCCCAAGAAGAGGGATGCTGGCACAAAGCATCAGCAGCCTTTGGGTTAGTCGTGCTAGGAGGAAGAACAGAGGAATTTGAAAAGTCCAGCGTCGGCGGGGATGAACAGATAGAGGGATGCTTGCACATGAAATCAGAAGCAGCGCTGGGAGGGGCAGAGAAGGTCTTCTGAAGAGCCACGTCAACAGGACATGCAGATAAATTTGAAGAAGGCAGGAGAGGCGGGAAATTTGATGCATAAATTTGAAACCCAGAGGAAGCTGGCAAAAGACCTGATTCGGGTACCAAATAAGCGCCATCCGAAGCAGAGGAACCAACGGGTAAACCAGTGGATACGCAACGGACCGGGTAAACGGGAGAAGACTCCCGCAACTGAGATCTCAGAGGAGAGCTCAGAGGAGAACGATGGCAGATCTTCGACGATGAATCAGGCTCCAGACCACTCAGAAGACCAGATGAAACGATAGGAGAAGACGAAGCTGCCGCAGCTCCCTCAACCGGTGCAATACCTTCCTTAAGATGCCCAGGGACAACAGAGACATCAAGAACAATCTCGCGACAGCTATGGCTAGTCTCCTTCACTAGCGCATGGCTAGAAAGAGACGGACAGCGGCGCGAAGAAATCTCAACCAGATCAGTCCCTCCCTCAAAGCTCTCAGGAACAGAGCTCAGGGCAGAAACACGAGCCGAGGCAATGGAATCCAAAGTGTCCTCAACGAGAGAAGAAGAAAGAGCACGAGAGGCTAAAGCTGGGATAGATCTGGATGAGGGATCCAAGGAGGCCTTATCCTGATCTATACCACCCGAGACCTTCCCAGAAGCAGATGGAAGAGCCAGATTCAGGCGAGTCATGGACGATTCAGCAAGAGGAACTATGGACGAATTTGCCGGAGGAACAGAGGAGGACGCCATAAACGAATCAGTAGGAGAAATCGAAGGACGCCGAAAAACCATGGAGATCGCAGAGAGAAAGCGATGAAACACGGAAGAGCGGGATCTTAGAGAGAGAAGCTCCCATCTTAGAGAGAGAAGCTCTAGTCGAGCATTCCTCCAATATTGATAGATCAAAGTTAGATCAAATTAGACCATATTCGAATCAAGTACAAACTAGAGAGTTACTTAGAGATATTTTTCAACACTGGGTTGAACTAAGTTCAAGTTAAACCCAAATCAGATCCCATCTAGACAATTGCTCCGAGATTGGGTCGGATAAAATTTACATCAAACATGAATCAACTTCAATTTAGAGTGTTGAATCAAGATATGGTTAAATCAAATTAAATCAAACACAAATCAAGTTCAATCTAGAGCACTTATATAATATCGGGTTGGATAAAATTAAGATCAATCCTAAATAAAGTTAAATATAGAGCATTATTCTAAGATCGGGTTAGATGGAGCTAAGTTCAGACCCAAATAAAGTTCATTCTCGAGCGTTACACCAAGATTGGGTGAAATCAAACTAAAATCAAGTTCAATCGAAGCATTACTCCATGATTGGATTATATCTAACCTACATCAAGCTAATTGAAGTCCAATCTGGAGCGTTGTTAGAAGATCGGGCCAAATCAAGGCTAAATCAATTTGAATTTGGAATGTTGCTCTAAGTTCAGATTGGATCAAACTTAGATCAAACCATCTGAGTCAAGTCCATTGGAAGTGATGCTCCAAGATCGGGTCGAGCCAAACTTAGATCAAATTTCAAATAAGTCCAATCTAAAGCATTGCAACAAGACCAGCTTAGATCAAATTAGATCCACATGAATCAAATCTAATTTGCAGCATTGCTCTAAGAAAAGGTTGGATCAAACCCAAACCAATTCAAATCGAGAGCGTTGCTCGAGGATCGAGTTGGATCAAACTTATATCAAACCCAAATCAAGTCCAATCTGGATTCTATTAGTGTTATATCAAACTCAATCAACCTTTGATCAAACCCCAATCAAGTTCAATTTAAAGCATTGCTCTAAGATCATGGTGGATTAAACTTAAATCGGACCTGGAACAAATCAAATATGTAACATTGCTCTAAGATCGGGTTCAACTAAACTTTGATCAAATCGGAATTAATTTCAATATGGAGCCTTGATCTTAGGTTGAGCTTGATCAAACCAAGATCAGGCACAAATCAAGTCCGATGTAGAGCATTCCTCAAAGATCGTATTGTATCAAACTTATATCAATCTAAAATTAAGTGAAATATGCTGCTGCATTCCTCCAAGATTGATTTGGTTCAAACTCAAACCAAATATGAATCAAATGCAATTTAATGCACTGTTCCAAGATAGGGTCGGATCGAACTTAGGTCAAACCCAAAATAAAGTTCGATATGGAGCATTTCTCTAAGGTCGGGTTGGATCAATCTTAGCTCTAAGATGAATCAAGTTCAATATGGAGTGATGCTGCATCATGATCAGGTTAGATCAAACACTAATCAAGTCTAATTTTGAGTGTTGCTTTAAGATTAGGCTCGATGAAGTTAAAGATAATACCCAAATCAAGTTTAATCGAGAGCATTGCACTAAGATTGTGGGTTTGATCAAACTTAGAATAAACCCCAATCAGATCAAATCTAAATCTTTGCCCTAAAATCGGGTTCGATAAAACAACAAACCTAAATCAAGTATTTTTTAGAGTGCTGCTTCAAGATCGGGTTAGTTCAAACCAAGATAGAGCCCAAATTAAGCATTGCTTCGATATCAATTTAGATCAAACTCTGATCGAACCTGAATCAAGTTAAATTAGGAGCATCGTTCGAAGATCAAGTTAGGTCAAACCCGAATCGAGTTCAATTTTGAGTGTTACTCCATGATTATTAGTTTAGATCAAATAAGATCAAGCCCGAATCAACTTCAATCTAAAACATTATAATATCATCGCCGATCGGATGGATCGTAACTATTGGATCGATCATCGCTGATCGGGATCATAGCTTGGATCGATCGCAACCATCGGATAGTCGCCAATCGGATGGATCGCAATCATCGGATCGATCTTGCCGATTGGGATCATAGCTTGGATCGATCGCATCCGTCGGATCGTCGCCAATCAGATGGATCGCAACCATTGGATCTTTTTTTTTTGAAAGTTAAATGGGGTGAATTGTATTGATTAGCTATAATAGGTACATGAGATCGGGACAAAACCCGAAGAGAGGTAGAGACCTCAAAAGAAAGTTAGACCTCAAAAGAAAACCAAAGGAATACATCCAGCAAGAGGTAGAGACCTCAAAAGTAAATCAGCCCGGATTACATCCAGAACCTAACAAAAGAACTCAATAGATGAGCACCGAAAGAGATCAGCACAGGAGAGAAGGGGATAACTGCCACCTATCCATCAATTGGAGATTTGCAGTATTTCTGGGGAACTTTGCACCATCCAGCTTTAACCTGACCGAATCCATAATCTTTATAACAATACCTTTTTCGGTGAGAGGAGGTCGCCCATGCATGCGATCGTTCCTTTCATTCCAAATGAAATACACAGTAGCTCCAAAAGCAAGTCTGCTGACACAGGATAGAAGAGAAGACCCTTTGAGTTTCCTACTAATCCACGGCCTCAATCTCTCCCAAGTAGAAGGATAGTGCGCTAGACCACAGATAGACGCAATGGACTGCCAAACCCGAGCGGAAAAGGGGCAGCTAAAGAACAGATGACCATGGTCCTCAGAATGACCTTGACATAGGGAACAAGTCATGTGACCGAGAATGCCAAAAGATAGCAGACGATCCTGAGTAGAGAGTCTACCTTTAATAGCTAACCATAAAATGAAGGAGTGCCTGGGAACATGAAGCTTAAACCAAACCAAATGAGCCCAGTAGACCCGCTGGGAAGGAGACCGGAGAGAATTCCAAACTCTTTTTATAGAGAATCCAGGAGACCCATCCCATAAAATCTTATCCTGACGACTGCAATCAGGAGGAGGAAGTGAACAGGATTCGCCTTTCAGATTGACCAAATCAATAGAATTCGCAGCAGGCCACCTCCAGGTTCCAGAAGAGATAATAGCACTAACCTTTGCATCTTTGGAAAGACCCGAGTCAGTAATAACTCTAGCGTGGGGAGAGGAACATATAGGACCCTGGGGTCTCCAAGAGTCAAACCATAGGGAGGAATTATCGCCATTCCCCACGTCAACAGAGATGAAACTCTTCACTCTTCCCCGCATCTTGAGGATTTTCCTCCAAGTCCAAGAGCAGCTCCATGGAACCTTTGCCACCCAGAAGTGTTCCTTGTGCAGCAGATTTAACTTCACCCATGCAGCCCATAAGGAGGTAGGACTTGGTTGACATAATAACCAAATGAGTCGAGACAAGGAGGCAGCATTCCAGTCCCGAACCTTCTTAATCCCCAGCCCACCTTCATCCTTCGGAGTAGATAAATCAGCCCAAGAGACTTTGGCTCCATGACGGTTTAAGGAAACACCATTCCAAAGAAAAGCCGAGAGGATGCTTTCAATCTCTTTGGTGACCTTTGCAGGAAGAATAAAATGGGCACTCCAGTAAGACTGGATGCTAAATAGGACAGATTGAATAAGCTGTAATCTGCCAGCATAGGATAGAAAGCGATTAGTCCAAACCTTAATCCTCCCCAGAATGCGATCAACTAAGGCATGACAGTCAGAAGCTTTGAGCCGGGTGGAGATGAGAGGAACACCCAGGTATTTGATTGGGAGAGAGCCAATAGATACACCCAAATAGGATGCAATGTCCTGCTGCACATGAACCGAAGCACCGGAGATGAACACAGAGCATTTGGACAAGTTTGGAGTAAGGCCAGATAGAGAAGAGAAGGTATCAAGAGCATCTTTGATCACCTTAATAGAATTCAGCTCACCCGGCAGAAAACCATCAAATCATCCGCAAAGCATAAATGAGATAATTTGGATTTCCGACACCTCCAGTGAAACTTGAAAGAGGAGGAAGCTTGGATTTTCCGGTCAAGGATCCGAGAAAAAATATCCATGCATATAACAAATAAATAAGGAGATATAGGGTCCCCTTGACGAAGGCCTTTCTTCCCATCAAAGAAGCCGTGTAGTTCACCATTAATAGCCACAGAGAACTTTGCAGAAGAGACGCAGGAGCTAATCCAATTTATGAAGACTGGAGGAAATCCAAGAAGCTGGAGGGAAACCCACAGGAAGTCCCATCTAACAGAATCGAAGGCCTTCATTAGATCAATCTTTAGGGCACAGTTTGAAGAGGAGGAGGGAAGGTGGTAACCTCACCAGCTCCTGAGCTAACAAAATGTTATCTCCTATGTGTCTTCCTTTGACAAAAGCAGACTGAGCATCGTTAATAAATGAAGGCAGGACGTGCTTCAGCCGATTAGCAAGGAGCTTAGAGATGCATTTATACACAGTATTGCAACAGGATATCGGCCTGAAGTCCTTCAGTCTTGAAGCGTTTGGGATCCTTGGGATAAGAGCAATAATCGTGCAATTGACCTCCTTGAGAAGAAGACCATTAGAGAAAAATTCCTTGATAGCTGTAGTGAAGTCAGATCCAACAATGTGCCAAGTTTTCTGGAAAAAGAAGGCATTAAACCCATCCGGTCCTGGAGCTTTGTTTGGGTGAAGGCTAAACAGAGCATCTTTGATATCATCCTCCGTAAATTCGCAACATAAATACCTTGATTGCTCAGGAGATAAAACACAGTCAACATACCCAGAGAGCTCATCTCTTCCGCACCATCCAGTGCTACTGTTCGAACCAAGGAGCTGGCTGAAGAAATTGACAACCTCTTGGGCAATCTGGTCCTTCTCCCGGATCCAATCACCATTGTCCTTTTGGATGCAATTGATCTTGTTTACATTGACTCGGCCCTTAACAGAATTGAAGAAGAAGGCAGAGCATTGGTCCCCCTCTTTCAACCATTGGATCCTACTTCGCTGCCTAGCATAGCTCTCCTTTCCTTTGCAAGCAAGATGGAGCCGATTAACACAAGCAATTTCCTTCTCCAGGATATCAGTTCCGTTGTTGCCCGCCGCGATAGAGGATTGCAAACCAGCAAGCTCGGATCGAAGATGAGCAAGGTCTCCGTTGATAAGAGCGTTCTTGCGCCTACTAAGATCTCTCAAGGCAGATTTGACAAGTTTAAGCTTACTATAAAGTTTAAACATGGCATGACCACTAACCTGGGAGTCCCAAATCTTCTCAACCAATGGGAAAAATTCTTCAAATTCAGTCCAGAAGTTGAAGAATTTAAACGGAGATTTGAACCGGGGAAGAGAAATCCCAAGCTTAACCACAATCGGCGAGTGATCAGACAGCCCAAAGGGAAGGAACTCAGCAAACGATTGAGCAAAAGAATGAATCCACAAAGGGTTGACGAGAGCTCTGTCCAGCTTCCGCAAGATGTGCCCGTTCACTCTAGAGTTGTGCCAAGTGAAGAGAGGGCCTCCAAATCTCAGATCATCCAAACCGGCTTCAAATAGAACATCATTTAGATCATTCATAAAGCTGGGCCATTCACAACTCCCTCCTTTCCTTTCATGTCTATACCGGATTGCATTAAAATCACCCAGAATAATCCATGGCAGATGAGAGAAAGACTTTGATTGGTTTTTCAAAATGGCCCAAAGCTGCTTCCTGGCCGTAGCATCAGAAGCTCCATAAACAAAAGAGGCAGCGAACTTAACACCACTATCCGAATAGTAATAGAGAGGTGAATGATCTGATCATGCATGGAAACAACCTCAGCATGAAGGATTTTTGGGTTCCACCAAATCCAAATCCTTCCGGAGTTATCACCGTCATAGCAGTTAACACAATTCCAGCCTTTGATCAAGCAGGATTGAAATTTCTCTTTATTACATTCCTTGATCTTTGTCTCAAGAAGGGCGAGACAAGAGAGATTCTGGGAATGAACAAGATGACGGATCTCCGAGTGCTTTGAGGGATCATTTAAACCCCGAACATTCCAGGAGGAAAGCTGAATCATTTGGAGTTCATGGAGAGGTTCCCTCTGGAGCAAGCCATCGGGAAATCCAAGGCAGCTGGAGCAACAATCGGATCATCAGAAGGAGCAGTCGGATCGTCAAAAGCAACACTCGGATCGTCAAATGCTACAACCGGATCGTCAGATGATGCAATCGGATCGTCAAATGCAGCTATCGGATCGTCAAAATCAGCAAACGGGTCGCCAGTTGTAATCGGATCGTCAGCTGCTAACGGGTGAACTGTAGCAATCGGAGCCTCAACAGCATTCGGATCGACAGCAAGAGAAAAGGCCACAGAAAGATAAGAATGCTGAACATTTGATGGAGGGAAGAGCCAGACCAAACCTTCGTTTCCATGACCAGGAGGATTTGAAGCAAGTTGAATCCAGATCACACCATCAAAACAGATAGCACAGAAACATCCATGAAACAAGCTCCTAAAGAACTTATCTTTGTTGCAAGCTTTAATTTTTGATTCAAGGAGAGCTATACAAGTGAGATATTGAGAAGGAAACAAGAAGCAAACTTCCGTATCTTTAGCAGGATCATTAAGACCCCGACTGAACCAAGAAGCTATTTTAAACATTTGGATTGCAAGGAGGAATTCCCCCTGGAGTGACTAGAGCTCCCGGAGTTCATCTTTTCCTTCTTCTTCCTGCCCTGTTTTCTTTCCACTTCGTCAACCATTATGAGTTTCCTTGCAAGAAGCGGAGTGCATGAAGGGGACGAAAGAGGAGAAGGGTCCTCACAGCCATGAGAGGAGGAGTCCTCCAAAGAGCATGTGGAGCCGACCGCATTATGTGCAGCAGAACATCCCCTCTGATCTTTTGATACCAAAGAGACATCATCAGGACCCGATGAAACAACATTAGGAGCACAATCAGAATAAGAGCTTGATCTCTTAAGAGATGGCAGGGCCGCATGACTCATTGAATCAGCATTAGTAGCATAATCAGTTCCCTCAGGAACTGCAGACTTATCGGCATCCAAATGTAGAATATCAAAATGATTTTTTGATCTGCACAAACCTGTAGATGTGAGAGAGTCATTTGAAATGGCCATTGAATGAGGAACATCCTGAACAATAGGATTGAGGGCATGCTGACTCCTAGAAGGGGTGGGCTGCACATCAGGCATCTCCTTCCGGCGCGAAGAGACCAGCTTCCAATCCCCATCAGCATGAGGATAAGAGGAATGCTGGGCTGCTTTCGGAACCCAAACCTGGTGGCTAACCTTTTTGCATTTGCTGGAAAGATGGCCAAACTCCTTGCAAACAGAGCATTTCTTAGGGATCCAGTTGTACTCAATGCGGATTTCCAGGACACTGCCATCTTCCAATTCAAGATCAAAAGCATTGGGGAGAGAATCTTCAATGTTGATCTCAATACAGATTCTAGCATAGTTGAGTCGCTTTAGAGAAGAGGTCATCTTATCCGCATGGAGAGGCTTCCCTACCATGCTGGCTAGATAGCTGAGCCCATCGGCCGTCCAGTACTCTAGCGGAACATTGAAGAAATGAGCCCAAATTGGTACCTGTTTAAAGCCCTCCTTTGAAAGGTTCATACAAGGACTCCACATCCTTAAGAAAATTGGCCTGCCTCCGAAATACCACGGGCCACCTTCCAATGCAGAGTTTAAACTACCAGAATCAGAGAATTTAAAGAAGAAAAACCCGTTCCCGTTGCAGAGGACTTCTAATAGACCCATTTTTCCCCAATGGCGATGAGCACAATTATGAACCAGAGAATAAGGAAGCTTGTCAAGGAAAAAACCCACCAAGGTGTACTTCCATAGAGAGGCACCCTTTTGAACTACAGAGGAAGGAATCTTCACTGTGGCTTTGCCTTCAGACGGAGTAGAAGAAGCTTTTATGAATTTCAGCTGCATAAGCCCGGGATCCTCTTTGACTAGAGACGCCCATGAAGAAAGATGCTGGCTCTTAGCATCAGCAACCTTTGGGATAGCCGCGCAAGGAGGAAGAACAGAGGAATTTGAAGAAAGCAGCGGCGGGGATGAACAGACGGACGGAGGCTTGCTCAAAGATCAGCATCTGCGCTGGGAGGGGCAGAGAAGGCCTTCGGTCGAGCCACGTCAGCAGGCATGCAGATAAATTTGAAGAAGCCAAGAGAGGCGGGAAATTTGATGCAGAGATTTGAAATCCAGAGGAAGCCGGCAAAAGGCCTGAGTCGGGTACCAAAGAAGCGCCATCCGTAGCAAGGAACCAACGGGTAATCCAGAGGAAGCGCAACGGACCGGGTAAAAGGGAGAAGACTCCAGCTTCTGAGAGCTCAGAGGAAGACGAGGGCAGATCTTCGAAGAAGAATCATGCCCCAGGCCAGTCTGAAGTCCGGAGGAAAGGGTAGGAGCAGACGAAGATGCCGCAACTCCCTCTTTTTTTTTTTTTTTTTTTTTTTTTTTTTTTGAAAGGTAAATGTGTGAGATGTATTAATAAGAAGTGAAAGTTATAAGTACAGGTACTCGGGGCATACCCCGTATCAAAATATGGGAAGAAAACCCCCATTTGGATTACATCCACCAAGGGTTACGCAGCAAGCAAATGGAAGAGAATACCCACAGTAATGGTAACCCAACCCACAAAGAAACCAAGCA
>UESW01003996.1:56315-116751 GCA_900491605.1 Calamus simplicifolius | reverse complement strand
GATCATGGCTTGGATCGATCGCAACCATTGGATCGTCGCCGATCGGATGGATCACAACTATCGGATCGATCATTGCCGATCGGGATCATGGCTTGGATCGATCGCAGCCATTAGATCGTCGCAGATCGAATGGATCGCAATGGTCGGATCGATCTTGCCGATCGGGATCATGGCTTGTATCGATCCCAACCGTCGGATCGTCGCCGATCGGATGGATCGCAACCGTCAGATCGATGATCGCCGATCATGATCATGGCTTAGATCGATTGCAACCATCGGATCATCGCCGATTGGATGGATTGCAACCGTCCGATCGATCATTGCCGATCGGGATCATGGCTTGGATCGATTGTAACAGTCAGATCTTCACCGATCGGATGGATCGCAACCGTCGGATCGATCATCGCCGATCGGGATCATGACTTAGATTGATCACAACCGTCGGATTGTCACCAATCAGATGGATTGCAACCATCGGATCGATCATCGTCGATTGGGATCATAGCTTGGATCGATCGCAACCATCGGATCGTCGCCGATCGGATGGATTGCAACCGTCGGATCGATCATCGCAGATCGGGATCATGGCTTGCATCAATCGCAATCGTTAGATGATCGCTAATCGGATGGATCGCAATTGTCGGATCGATCATCGCCGATCGGGATCATGGCTTGAATCGATTGCAACCATCGGATCGTTGCTGATCGGATTGATCGCAATGGTCCGATCGATCATCGTCGGTCGGGATCATGGCTTGGATCGATCGCAACCGTTGGATCGTCGCTGATCGGATGGATCGCAACTATCGGATCGATCATCGCCGATCGGGATCATGGCTTGGATCGATCGCAACCATCGGATCGTCGCGGATCGGATGGATCGCAACCGTTCGATCGATTATTGCCGATCGGGATCATGGCTTGGATCGATCGCAACCATTGGATCGTCGCCGATCGGATGGATCACAACTATTGGATCGATCATCGCCGATCGGGATCATGGTTTGGATCGATCGCCACCATCGGATCATCGCCGATCGGATAGATCGCAACCATCGGATCATCGCCGATCGTATGGATCATAACCGTCCGATCGATCATTGCCTATTAGGAAGGATCATGGCTCGGATCGATCGCAACCTAACGATCATCGCCGATCGGATGGATCGCAACTATTGGATCGATCATCGTTGATCGGGATCATGGCTTGGATCGATCGCAACCATCGAATCATCGCCGATAGGATGGATCGCAATCGTCGGATCGATCTTGCCGATCGGGATCATAGCTTGGATCGATCGCATCCGTCGGATCATCACCAATCGGATGGATCGCAACCATCGGATCGATGATCACCAATCGTGATCATGGCTTGGATAGATCAGAACCGTTGGATCATCACCGATCGGATGGATCACAACTATCGGATTGATCATTGCCGATCGGGATCATGGCTTGGATCGATCGCAGCCATCGGATCGTCGCCGATCAGATGGATCGCAACGGTCGGATCGATCTTACCGATCGGGATCATGGCTTGGATCGATTGCAACCATCGGATCATCGCCAATCGGATGGATCGCCACCGTCGGATCGATGATCGTCGATCGTGATCATGGCTTGGATCGATCGCAACCATCGGATCATCGCCGATTGGATGGATCGCAATCATCCGATCGATCATGCCGATCGGGATCATGGCTTGGATCGATTGCAACCGTCAGATCGTCGTCGATCGGATGGATCGCAACGGTCGGATCGATCATCGCCAATTGGGATCATGGCTTGGATCGATCGCAACCGTCCATTCATAGCCGATCGGATGGATCGTAATAGTCAGATCGATCATCGCCGATCGAGATCATGGCTTGGATCGATCGCAACCATCGGATCGTTGCCGATCGGATGGATCGCAACGGTCCTATCGATCATCGCTGATCGGGATCATGGCTTGGATCGATCGCAACCGTCGGGTCATCGTCGATCGGATGGATCGCAACGGTCCGATCGATCATCGCCGATTGGGATCTTGGCTTGGATCGATTACAACCGTCGGATCGACGCCGATCGGATTGATCACAACAGTTTCATCGATCATCGCCGATCAAGATCATTGCTTGCATCGATTGCAACCGTTGGATCTTCACCGATCAGATGGATCACAACCGTTAGATCGATCATCACCGATCGGGATCATGGCTTGGATCGATCGCAATCATCAGATCATCGCCGATCGGATTGATCGCAACCGTCGGATAGATCATCACCGTTCAGGATCATGGCTTGGATCGATCGCAACCGTCGGATCGTCGCCGATGGATGGATCGTAACAGTCGGATCGATAATCAACAATCGGGATCATGGCTTGGATCGATCACAACCGTCGGATCATCGCCGATCGGATGGGTTGCAACCGTCGGATCGATCATCACCGATCGAGACCATGGCTTGGAATGATCACAACTATCGGTTCGTCGCCGAACGAATGGATTGCAACAGTCGGATCAATCATCGCAGATCGAGATCATGTCTTGGATTGATTGCAACCATTGCATCATCGCCGATCGGATGGATTGCAACGGTCCGATCGATCATTGCCGATCGGGATCATGACTTTGATCGATCGCAACCGTTGGATCGTCGTCGATCGGATGGATCGCAACCGTCGGATCGATCATCGCCGATCGAGATCATGGGCTTGGATCGATCATAACCGTCGGATCGTCGCTGATCGGAAGTAACGCAACCATCGGATCGATTATCGCCGATCGAGATCATGGCTTGGATCGATAGCAACCATCGGATCGTTGCCGATCGGATGGATCGCAACCGTCCGATCGATCATTGCAGATCGAGATCATGGCTTGGATCAATTGCAACCGCCAAATCGTAGCCGATCGGATGGATCGCAACGGTCCGATCGATCATCGCTGATCGGGATCATGGCTTGGATCGATTGCAACCGTCGGATCAACGCCGATCGGATTGATCGTAATAGTTTCGTCGATCATCGCCAATCGGGACCATGGCTTGGAATGATCGCAACCATCGGATCCTCGCCGATCGGATGGATCGCAACCATACGATCGATCATCGCCGATCGAGATCATGGCTTGGATCGATCGCAACCGTCGGATGGATCACAAAATGTCAGATCGATCATCGCCGATCGAGATCATGGCTTTGATCGATCGCAATCGTTGGATTATCGCCGATCAGTTAGATTGATTTGGCCCGTTCTTGTAGCAACGCTCCAGATTGAACTTCAATTAGCTTGATGTAGGTTAGATCTAATCCAATCATGGAGTAATGCTTCGATTGAACTTGATTTTAGTTTGATTTCACCCAATCTTGGTGTAACGCTCGAGAATGAACTTTATTTGGGTCTGAACTTAGCTCCATCTAACCCGATCTTAGAATAATGCTCTATATTTAACTTTATTTAGGATTGATCTTAATTTTATCCAACCCGATATTATATAAGTGCTCTAGATTGAACTTGATTTGTGTTTGATTTAATTTGATTTAACCATATCTTGATTCAACACTCTAAATTGAAGTTGATTCATGTTTGATGTAAATTTTATCCGACCCAATCTCGGAGCAATTGTCTAGATGGGATCTGATTTGGGTTTAACTTGAACTTGGTTCAACCCAGTGTTGAAAAATATCTCTAAGTAACTCTCTAGATTGTACTTGATTCGAATTTGGTCTAATTTGATCTAACTTTGATCTATCAATATTGGAGGAATGCTCGAGATTGTACTTAATTGAGGTTTGATCTAAGTTTGATCCAACACAATCTTGAAACGATGCTCCACGTTGGACTTGACTCATGTTTGATTTAAGTTTGATCTAATTTCAATCTTGGAGCAACGCTCGTATGAGATTTTATTTGGGTCCGATCTTAGTTTGATCTAACCCGAACTTGTGCCAATGCCCGAGATTCGACTTGATTCAGAATTGACATTGGTTTGATCTAACCCAATTTTTAAACAAATGCAGCATATTGAACTAAATTCAAGTTTGATCTTCGTTTCATTCAAACTAATCTTGTGGAGCATTGCTCTAGATTGGACTTGATTCAGGTTCGATCAAATGAAAAGAGATCAAAGTTTGATCTAGGCCGATCATATTAAAATGTTTTAGATTGAAATTGATTCGGGCTTGATCTTATTTGATCTGAACTAATCATGGAGTAACACTCTAAATTGAACTCGATTCGGGTTTGACCTAACTTGATCTTCGAACGATGCTCCTAATTTAACTTGATTCAGGTTCGATCAGAGTTTGATCTAAATTGATATCGAAGCAATGCTTCATATTATACTTAATTTGGGCTCCATCTTGGTTTGAACTAACCCGATCTTGAAGCAGCACTCTAAAAAAGACTTGATTTAGGTTTGTTGTTTTATCGAACCCGATTTTAGGGCAACGCTTTAGATTTGATCTGATTTGGGTTTATTCTAAGTTTGATCAAACCCAATCTTAGTGCAATGCTCTCGATTAAACTTGATTTGGGTATTATCTTTAACTTCATCGAGCTAATCTTAGAGCAACACTCAAAATTAGACTTGATTAGTGTTTGATCTAACCTGATCATGATGCAGCATCACTCCATATTGAACTTGATTCATCTTAGAGCTAAGATTGATCCAACCCGACCTTAGAGAAATGCTCCATATCGAACTTTATTTTGGGTTTGACCTAAGTTCGATCCGACCCTATCTTGGAACAATGCATTAAATTGCATTTGATTCATATTTGATTTGAGTTTGAACCAAATCAATCTTGGAGGAATGCAGCATATTTCACTTAATTCGAGATTGATATAAGTTTGATCCAATACGATCTTTGAGGAATGCTCTACATCGGACTTGATTTGTGCTGATCTTGGTTTGATCAAGCTCAACCTAAGATCAAGGCTCCATATTGAACTTAATTCCGATTTGATCAAAGTTTAGTTGAACCCGATCTTAGAGCAATGTTACATATTTGATTTGTTCCAGGTCCGATTTAAGTTTAATCCACCCTGATCTTAGAGCAATGCTTTAAATTGAACTTGATTGGGGTTTGATCAAAAGTTGATTGAGTTCGATATAACAATAATAGAATCCAGATTGGACTTGATTTGGGTTTGATATAAGTTTGATCCAACTCGATCCTCGAGCAACGCTCTCGATTTGACTTGGTTTGGGTTTGATCCAACCTTTTCTTAGAGCAATGCTGCAAATTAGATTTGATTCATGTGGATCTAATTTGATCTAACCTGGTCTTGTTGCAATGCTTTAGATTGGACTTATTTTGAAATTTGATCTAAGTTTGGCTCGACCCGATCTTGGAGCATCACTTCCAATTGGACTTGACTCAGAAGGTTTGATCTAAGTTTGATCCAATCCGAACTTAGAGCAACATTCCAAATTCAAATTGATTTAGCCTTGATTTGGCCCGATCTTGTAGCAACGCTCCAGATTGAACTTCATTTTGCTTGATGTAGGTTAGATCTAATCCAATCATGGAGTAATGCTTCGATTGAACTTGATTTTAGTTTGATTTCACCCAATCTTGGTGTAACGCTAGAGAATGAACTTTATTTGGGTCTGAACTTGATTTGCTCCATCTAACCCGATCTTGAATTAGCTCTACATTTAACTTTATTTAGGATTGATCTTAATTTTATCCAACCCGATATTATATAAGTGCTCTAGATTGAACTTGATTTGTGTTTGATTTAATTTGATTTAACCATATCTTGAATCAACACTCTAAATTGAAGTTGATTCATGTTTGATGTAAATTTTATCCGACCCAATCTCAGAGCAATTGTCTAGATGGGATCTGATTTGGGTTTAACTTGAACTTGGTTCAACCCAGTGTTGAAAAATATCTCTAAGTAACTCTCTAGATTGTACTTGATTCGAATTTGGTCTAATTTGATCTAACTTTGATCTATCAATATTGGAGGAATGCTCGAGATTGTACTTAATTGAGGTTTGATCTAAGTTTGATCCAACACAATCTTGAAACATGCTCCATGTTGGACTTGACTCATGTTTGATTTAAGTTTGATCTAATTTCAATCTTGGAGCAACGCTCCGTATGAGATTTTATTTGGGTCCGATCTTAGTTTGATCTAACCCGAACTTGTGCCAATGCCCGAGATTCGACTTGATTCAGAATTGACATTGGTTTGATCTAACCCAATTTTTAAACAAATGCAGCATATTGAACTAAATTCAAGTTTGATCTTCGTTTCATTCAAACAATCTTGTGGAGCATTGCTCTAGATTGGACTTGATTCAGGTTCGATCAAATGAAAAGAGATCAAAGTTTGATCTAGGCCGATCATATTAAATGTTTTAGATTGAAATTGATTCGGGCTTGATCTTATTTGATCTGAACTAATCATGGAGTAACACTCTAAATTGAACTCGATTCGGGTTTGACCTAACTTGATCTTCGAACGATGCTCCTAATTTAACTTGATTCAGGTTCGATCAGAGTTTGATCTAAATTGATATCGAAGCAATGCTTCATATTATACTTAATTTGGGCTCCATCTTGGTTTGAACTAACCCGATCTTGAAGCAGCACTCTAAAAAAGACTTGATTTAGGTTTGTTGTTTTATCGAACCCGATTTTAGGGCAACGCTTTAGATTTGATCTGATTTGGGTTTATTCTAAGTTTGATCAAACCCAATCTTAGTGCAATGCTCTCGATTAAACTTGATTTGGGTATTATCTTTAACTTCATCGAGCCTAATCTTAGAGCAACACTCAAAATTAGACTTGATTAGTGTTTGATCTAACCTGATCATGATGCAGCATCACTCCATATTGAACTTGATTCATCTTAGAGCTAAGATTGATCCAACCCGACCTTAGAGAAATGCTCCATATCGAACTTTATTTTGGGTTTGACCTAAGTTCGATCCGACCCTATCTTGGAACAATGCATTAAATTGCATTTGATTCATATTTGATTTGAGTTTGAACCAAATCAATCTTGGAGGAATGCAGCATATTTCACTTAATTCGAGATTGATATAAGTTTGATCCAATACGATCTTTGAGGAATGCTCTACATCGGACTTGATTTGTGCTGATCTTGGTTTGATCAAGCTCAACCTAAGATCAAGGCTCCATATTGAACTTAATTCCGATTTGATCAAAGTTTAGTTGAACCCGATCTTAGAGCAATGTTACATATTTGATTTGTTCCAGGTCCGATTTAAGTTTAATCCACCCTGATCTTAGAGCAATGCTTTAAATTGAAGGTTGATTGAGTTCGATATAACAATAATAGAATCCAGATTGGACTTGATTTGGGTTTGATATAAGTTTGATCCAACTCGATCCTCGAGCAACGCTCTCGATTTGACTTGGTTTGGGTTTGATCCAACCTTTTCTTAGAGCAATGCTGCAAATTAGATTTGATTCATGTGGATCTAATTTGATCTAACCTGGTCTTGTTGCAATGCTTTAGATTGGACTTATTTTGAAATTTGATCTAAGTTTGGCTCGACCCGATCTTGGAGCATCACTTCCAATTGGACTTGACTCAGAAGGTTTGATCTAAGTTTGATCCAATCCGAACTTAGAGCAACATTCCAAATTCAAATTGATTTAGCCTTGATTTGGCCCGATCTTGTAGCAACGCTCCAGATTGAACTTCATTTAGCTTGATGTAGGTTAGATCTAATCCAATCATGGAGTAATGCTTCGATTGAACTTGATTTTAGTTTGATTTCACCCAATCTTGGTGTAACGCTCGAGAATGAACTTTATTTGGGTCTGAACTTAGCTCCATCTAACCCGATCTTGAAAATGCTCTACATTTAACTTTATTTAGGATTGATCTTAATTTTATCCAACCCGATATTATATAAGTGCTCTAGATTGAACTTGATTTGTGTTTGATTTAATTTGATTTAACCATATCTTGATTCAACACTCTAAATTGAAGTTGATTCATGTTTGATGTAAATTTTATCCGACCCAATCTCGGAGCAATTGTCTAGATGGGATCTGATTTGGGTTTAACTTGAACTTGGTTCAACCCAGTGTTGAAAAATATCTCTAAGTAACTCTCTAGATTGTACTTGATTCGAATTTGGTCTAATTTGATCTAACTTTGATCTATCAATATTGGAGGAATGCTCGAGATTGTACTTAATTGAGGTTTGATCTAAGTTTGATCCAACACAATCTTGAAACATGCTCCACGTTGGACTTGACTCATGTTTGATTTAAGTTTGATCTAATTTCAATCTTGGAGCAACGCTCCGTATGAGATTTTATTTGGGTCCGATCTTAGTTTGATCTAACCCGAACTTGTGCCAATGCCCGAGATTCGACTTGATTCAGAATTGACATTGGTTTGATCTAACCCAATTTTTAAACAAATGCAGCATATTGAACTAAATTCAAGTTTGATCTTCGTTTCATTCAAACTAATCTTGTGGAGCATTGCTCTAGATTGGACTTGATTCAGGTTCGATCAAATGAAAAGAGATCAAAGTTTGATCTAGGCCGATCATATTAAATGTTTTAGATTGAAATTGATTCGGGCTTGATCTTATTTGATCTGAACTAATCATGGAGTAACACTCTAAATTGAACTCGATTCGGGTTTGACCTAACTTGATCTTCGAACGATGCTCCTAATTTAACTTGATTCAGGTTCGATCAGAGTTTGATCTAAATTGATATCGAAGCAATGCTTCATATTATACTTAATTTGGGCTCCATCTTGGTTTGAACTAACCCGATCTTGAAGCAGCACTCTAAAAAAGACTTGATTTAGGTTTGTTGTTTTATCGAACCCGATTTTAGGGCAACGCTTTAGATTTGATCTGATTTGGGTTTATTCTAAGTTTGATCAAACCCAATCTTAGTGCAATGCTCTCGATTAAACTTGATTTGGGTATTATCTTTAACTTCATCGAGCCTAATCTTAGAGCAACACTCAAAATTAGACTTGATTAGTGTTTGATCTAACCTGATCATGATGCAGCATCACTCCATATTGAACTTGATTCATCTTAGAGCTAAGATTGATCCAACCCGACCTTAGAGAAATGCTCCATATCGAACTTTATTTTGGGTTTGACCTAAGTTCGATCCGACCCTATCTTGGAACAATGCATTAAATTGCATTTGATTCATATTTGATTTGAGTTTGAACCAAATCAATCTTGGAGGAATGCAGCATATTTCACTTAATTCGAGATTGATATAAGTTTGATCCAATACGATCTTTGAGGAATGCTCTACATCGGACTTGATTTGTGCCTGATCTTGGTTTGATCAAGCTCAACCTAAGATCAAGGCTCCATATTGAACTTAATTCCGATTTGATCAAAGTTTAGTTGAACCCGATCTTAGAGCAATGTTACATATTTGATTTGTTCCAGGTCCGATTTAAGTTTAATCCACCCTGATCTTAGAGCAATGCTTTAAATTGAACTTGATTGGGGTTTGATCAAAGGTTGATTGAGTTCGATATAACAATAATAGAATCCAGATTGGACTTGATTTGGGTTTGATATAAGTTTGATCCAACTCGATCCTCGAGCAACGCTCTCGATTTGACTTGGTTTGGGTTTGATCCAACCTTTTCTTAGAGCAATGCTGCAAATTAGATTTGATTCATGTGGATCTAATTTGATCTAACCTGGTCTTGTTGCAATGCTTTAGATTGGACTTATTTTGAAATTTGATCTAAGTTTGGCTCGACCCGATCTTGGAGCATCACTTCCAATTGGACTTGACTCAGAAGGTTTGATCTAAGTTTGATCCAATCCGAACTTAGAGCAACATTCCAAATTCAAATTGATTTAGCCTTGATTTGGCCCGATCTTGTAGCAACGCTCCAGATTGAACTTCATTAGCTTGATGTAGGTTAGATCTAATCCAATCATGGAGTAATGCTTCGATTGAACTTGATTTTAGTTTGATTTCACCCAATCTTGGTGTAACGCTCGAGAATGAACTTTATTTGGGTCTGAACTTAGCTCCATCTAACCCGATCTTAGAATAATGCTCTATATTTAACTTTATTTAGGATTGATCTTAATTTTATCCAACCCGATATTATATAAGTGCTCTAGATTGAACTTGATTTGTGTTTGATTTAATTTGATTTAACCATATCTTGATTCAACACTCTAAATTGAAGTTGATTCATGTTTGATGTAAATTTTATCCGACCCAATCTCGGAGCAATTGTCTAGATGGGATCTGATTTGGGTTTAACTTGAACTTGGTTCAACCCAGTGTTGAAAAATATCTCTAAGTAACTCTCTAGATTGTACTTGATTCGAATTTGGTCTAATTTGATCTAACTTTGATCTATCAATATTGGAGGAATGCTCGAGATTGTACTTAATTGAGGTTTGATCTAAGTTTGATCCAACACAATCTTGAAACGATGCTCCACGTTGGACTTGACTCATGTTTGATTTAAGTTTGATCTAATTTCAATCTTGGAGCAACGCCGTATGAGATTTTATTTGGGTCCGATCTTAGTTTGATCTAACCCGAACTTGTGCCAATGCCCGAGATTCGACTTGATTCAGAATTGACATTGGTTTGATCTAACCCAATTTTTAAACAAATGCAGCATATTGAACTAAATTCAAGTTTGATCTTCGTTTCATTCAAACAATCTTGTGGAGCATTGCTCTAGATTGGACTTGATTCAGGTTCGATCAAATGAAAAGAGATCAAAGTTTGATCTAGGCCGATCATATTAAATGTTTTAGATTGAAATTGATTCGGGCTTGATCTTATTTGATCTGAACTAATCATGGAGTAACACTCTAAATTGAACTCGATTCGGGTTTGACCTAACTTGATCTTCGAACGATGCTCCTAATTTAACTTGATTCAGGTTCGATCAGAGTTTGATCTAAATTGATATCGAAGCAATGCTTCATATTATACTTAATTTGGGCTCCATCTTGGTTTGAACTAACCCGATCTTGAAGCAGCACTCTAAAAAAGACTTGATTTAGGTTTGTTGTTTTATCGAACCCGATTTTAGGGCAACGCTTTAGATTTGATCTGATTTGGGTTTATTCTAAGTTTGATCAAACCCAATCTTAGTGCAATGCTCTCGATTAAACTTGATTTGGGTATTATCTTTAACTTCATCGAGCCTAATCTTAGAGCAACACTCAAAATTAGACTTGATTAGTGTTTGATCTAACCTGATCATGATGCAGCATCACTCCATATTGAACTTGATTCATCTTAGAGCTAAGATTGATCCAACCCGACCTTAGAGAAATGCTCCATATCGAACTTTATTTTGGGTTTGACCTAAGTTCGATCCGATTCTTTTTTTTTTTTTTGAAAGGTGAAGTGTGAAATTTATAAGTAAAGGAGAGTTAAGTACAAGAAGACGGGGCATACCCCAGATAAGACAAGCAAGAACAATAGAAACCTAAGCAACAGGTGAAAACATCTCACACGAGATGAAAACTAAGATAGACAACATCAAAATATCCCCAGCATCTAGATGTCACCAGAGAAGGGTAGCGGTTAGTTGCCACTTTTGGAGACACGATAAAATCCTAACAAAGGCCATCAATTCGAGATAGAGGAAGGGAGCTGCCAATTTTCAATCAATTTTTGATGACATTCCTTCCTGGGAAAAATAGCACCGTCCAAACTCGCCCTAACAGAGTCCATAATCTTTGAAAGGATCCCAGCTTCATTAAGAGGTCTTTGGCCATGCTTGCGAGAGTTCCTTTCAAACCAAATGAGGTACAAAGTAGCTCCCAGAGCCAATCTGCTGATAATTGAATGAAGGGATTTGCCTTTGATATTCCTGCTTAGCCACGGTCTCAAGAGCTCCCAAGATGAAGGATAATGCTCAAAATCGCACAAACTGGCAATAGAAGACCAGATCCGAAAAGAAAAAGGGCAGCTGAAGAATAGATGGCAATAGAAGACCAGATCCGATCCGATTCTATCTTGGAACAATGCATTAAATTGCATTTGATTCATATTTGATTTGAGTTTGAACCAAATCAATCTTGGAGGAATGCAGCATATTTCACTTAATTCGAGATTGATATAAGTTTGATCCAATACGATCTTTGAGGAATGCTCTACATCGGACTTGATTTGTGCCTGATCATGGTTTGATCAAGTTCAACCTAAGATCAAGGCTCCATATTGAACTTAATTCTGATTTGATCAAAGTTTAGTTGAACCCGATCTTAGAGCAATGTTACATATTTGATTTGTTCCAGGTCTGATTTATGTTTAATCCACCCTGATCTTAGAGCAATGCTTTAAATTGAACTTGATTGGGGTTTGATCAAAGGTTGATTGAGTTCGATATAACAATAATAGAATCCAGATTGGACTTGATTTGGGTTTGATATAAGTTTGATCCAACTCGATCCTCGAGCAACGCTCTCGATTTGACTTGGTTTGGGTTTGATCCAACCTTTTCTTAGAGCAATGCTGCAAATTAGATTTGATTCATATGGATCTAATTTGATCTAACCTGGTCTTGTTGCAATGCTTTAGATTGGACTTATTTTGATATTTGATCTAAGTTTGGCTTGACCCGATCTTGGAGCATCACTTCCAATTGGACTTGACTCAGAAGGTTTGATGTAAGTTTGATCCAATCCGAACTTAGAGCAACATTTCAAATTCGAATTGATTTAGCCTTGATTTGGCCTGTTCTTGTAGCAACGCTCTAGATTGAACTTCAATTAGCTTGATGTAGGTTAGATCTAAACCAATCATGGAGTAATGCTTCGATTGAACTTGATTTTAGTTTGATTTCACCCAATCTTGGTCTAACGCTCGAGAATGAACTTTATTTATGTCTGAACTTAGCTCCTTTTTTTTTTTTTTTTGAAAGTTAAAAGGGGTGAATTGTATTGATTAGCTGTAATAGGTACAAAAGATCGGGACAAAGCCCGAGGAGAGGTAGAGACCTCAAAGAGAGTCAGACCTCAAAAGAAAACGAAAGGAATACATCCAGCAAGAGGTAGAGACCTCAAAAGTAATCAGACCGGATTACATCCAGAACCTAACAACAGAACTCATAAGATGAGCTACGAAGGTAAATCATCAGCAATAATCTAATGAGGGAGAGAGAGGTGCCAACGATAAATCAGCTGGCGATTAAGATTCGTTTCCGGGATCTGAGCTCCATCCAGACTCATTCTGACCGACTCCTTTATCTTTGAAATAATCCCTGCTTCATTAATAAGTAATTGCCCATGCTTGCGAGAATTCCTTTCATACCAAATGAAGTAGACTGAGGCTCCCACTGCCAATCTGCAGATAATGGAGTGAAGAGATGATCCTTTGGTGATTTTAGAGAGCCAAGGTCTCAAAAGCACCCAAGAAGAAGGGTAGTGCTCCAAGCCACATATAAGAGCAATTGAGGTCCAAATCCAGGTGGAATATGGGCAGTTGAAAAACAGATGATTATGATCCTCCAAATGGCTGTGGCACAGTAAACAAGAGGATTGACTATTAATCCCGAATGAAAGAAGTCGGTCTTGGGTGGAAAGTCTACCTTTAATAGCAAGCCACAGAGTGAAGGAATGCCTAGGCACATGGTGAGAAAACCAGACAAGATGAGCCCAATCCACTCGCTGAGAAGAAGACCGGATACGATTCCATACACCTTTAATGGAGAAGATCGGTGAACCATCCCAAAGAGTGTTATCCTGAAGACTGCAATCGGGGAGGGGATGAGATGAAGATGCCTCTTTCAAAGCAATCAGCTCCACAGAGTTTGCAACCGGCCATCTCCACCCCCCTACTGAAAGGATGGCGCTGACCTTAGCATCTTTCCCAAGACCTGAATCAGATATAACTCTAGCATTTGAGGAAGAACAAATAGGTCCAAGGGGTCTCCAAGAATCAAACCAAAGCGAGGTATCTTCACCATTCCCAACTTTAACAGAGATGAAAGCCTTCACACTATCTCTAAGCTTTAGAATTTTCCTCCAGGTCCATGAGCAATTCCAAGGCACTTTGGCCACCCAGAAGTGGTCTTTATGAAGCAGGTTCCTCTTGACCCAAGCAGCCCACAAAGAATTGGAGCAAGGCTGGCAAAGAAGCCAAATATAACGGGTCATGGAGGCAGCATTCCAATCACGAATCTTTTTAATTCCCAACCCTCCTTCAACTTTCGGGCAGGAGATATCGGACCAGGCCACTTTAGCACCATGGCGGTTCAAGGAAGAGCCTTTCCATAAGAAAGCCGATAGAATACCTTCAATATCTTTGATGACTTTGACGGGAAGAATGAAATGGGAGCTCCAAAAAGTCTGGATACTGAAGAGAACCGAATGAATAAGTTGTAACCTCCCAGCATAGGAGAGGAACCGATTGGTCCAGAGCTTGATTGATGAAGGAGCTCCATCATTAAGCTATCAAGGTCCCATAACTAGAGCCCAAAGCTAAGGAACTCCAAAGCTTGATCATGGAAGCAATTGGCCCAGGAGTAATCAGCCATGGAGAAGCAAACGGCCAAGTGGAAGAATTCAAGTGTTTGACTCTTTGCCAGGTGGACCAAAGGAATTGCAGCCTAATTAATGAGCTTTGAGACTATGCATTGCAGCCTAATTAATGAGCTTTGAGACTATGCATTGCAGCCTAATTAATGAGCTTTGGAACATGCAGAACTTATGAGGGTGTGTAGTATTTATTGCTATATTTGGCTTTTCCTATTCTTGAAGATCTATATATTGTATGCTGAACTTCAGATTGAAGGTTAATGAACAATTCCGAATTTTCTTTTGGTTATAATCCAATTGAGAGCATTATTTCTTCCTTGCTTCTTGAAAGAACTAGGACTTAGTCATTTTAGCCAATTGACTATTTTATCTTTGATAATCAAGTTACCTTAGAACCTGTTTCTATTGTGATTTGGTTCCTTGGCCTTTCTTCTTCTGATTCGGTTAGTGCCTCTTCACGGGTTGGGGTTGTGTTAATCAACTGAAGAAGATATCCTTGTTGAGGTGATTCTAAAGATCCGTTCATCATTTGGTATCAGAGCTCAAATCATCCTAACAAGGTAGTGTTTTTCCAGACTAACTCTTCATCTTCCAATTTTCTGCTTTCTTTTCAAGGCCCTAGATCAAAGGGAACTCAATTACAGTTGTGAAGGATGCTCTGGATACCTTCTCTTCTCTCTCCGGCTTGGTCCCAAATAATGCCAAAAGTTCGATCTTTATTTCCGGATTGCCGGTGGATTCTAATCATGATCTTGTAAACTTCATTGGCTTCAAGCTTGGCTCCTTTCCCATCAGATATCTGGGGGTTCCTTTGATCTCCTCGAAGCTTAGAGCTATCGATTGCCATGCTCTTGTTGACCGTATTCTGAAGAGGATCAAGCTCTGGACAAATCGTTTCCTATCCTATGCTGGAAGGTTACAACTCATTCAATCTGTATTATTCAGTATCCAGTCTTTTTGGAGTTCTCATTTCATTCTCCCGGTTAAGGTTCTCAAAGATATTGAAGGGATTCTATCGGCTTTTTTATGGAAGGGATGTTCTTTGAATCGCAATGGAGCCAAAGTAGCATGGTCGGACATCTCGTGCCCGAAAGACGAAGGGGGATTGGGGATCAAAAAAATTAGAGACTGGAATTATGCCTCCATGACCCGTTATATCTGGTTATTATGCCAGCCTTGCTCTAAATCTCTGTGGGCAGCGTGGGTAAAGAAGAATCTGCTTCATAAAGATCACTTTTGGGTTGCTAAAGTTCCATGGAATTGCTCCTGGACTTGGAGGAAAATCCTTAAGCTTCGGGATAGAGTAAAGGCCTATATCACAGTCAGAGTTGGGAATGGAGCTTCTACTTCTCTTTGGTTTGATTCTTGGCGTAGCCTTGGACCTATCTGCACCTCCTCAAATGCCAGAGTTATTTCTGATTCTGGTCTCACCATTGATGCAAAGGTCAGTGAAATCCTCTCCTCCGGCCTCTGGAACTGGCCTGCTGCAAATTCTATCGAGCTCTTTCAATTGAAGATTGAGACTAGATCCCTCGCTTTACCCGATTGTAGTCATCCAGATCAGATTCTTTGGGATGGTTCCACCGATTTCTCCATTAAAAGAGTTTGAAACTGTATCCGTGCTCATAACAATCGTGTTGATTGGGCTCACCTTCTATGGTTTAAGCATCATGTCCCGAGGCACTCCTTCCTTTTATGGTTAGCGATTCGTGGTAGACTCTCTACTCAGGATCGCCTTCACTCCTTCGGTATTCTCTGTAATTTAAACTGCTTTCTATGCAATGACCATACAGAGGATCACAACCATCTGTTCTTCAACTGCTCGGTTTCCTTTCGGATATGGTCTTCTATTGCCAGTTTGTGCGACTTTCAGCATTATCCTTCTTCGTGGGAGCTCTTGACGCCGTGGCTGTGCAGGAACATCAAAGGCAACTCCCTTCTTTCCATTATTCGTAGACTAGCTCTGGGGGCTTCTTTGTACCTAATTTGGCTTGAAAGGAACTCTCGCAAGCATGGCAAAAGATCTCTTAATGAAGCTGGGATTCTTTCCAAAATATTGGAGTCTGTTAGGTCGAGTTTGGATGGTGCTGTCTTCCCAAAGAAGGACGGTGACCAACGTCTGATTGATAGGTGGCAGCTCTCTCCCTCCATTTCTAGTTGATCCTTTTGTGTTGATTTCTCTGTGATCACTTCACGTCTGTTCTCAGATCTTTCGTTCCCCTTTAGTCTAGGGATGTTTTCCTTTTTGTGGATCTATCCCTTTTGGGCCTTTTAGTTACTCCGGGGACTGCCCGAAGTACCTGTACTTTCATTCTCACATTATTAATACATTTTATACTTTACCTTTCAAAAAAAAAAAAAAAAAGGGAGATTTCTTCATTTCTTCTTTGAGCTTGCTGTGCAAACGGTCAAGTAATCTTGTGGGGGTATTGAACTTCAAAAAAAAAAAAAAAAATAGAAACCAGAAATCCTCAAAAAAAAAAAAAAAAAAAAAAAATTCTGAGGAAAAAGAAAGACCAATCTGTTCATCCACCAAAACAACCCAGAAAATCCTCAAAATTTACCCACGTGTTCTCCATACTACAAAGCAATAAACCACCAATTTTCAGCTTGAAATTCGTTGGTTTGATTGGAGACATTGAGCAAGGTGAGTTGGGCTCCGAATTTGAAGTTTGTGCAAAACAGTGAGCAATCTGCCCTTTGAAGTCTCTTGGGTTTATTAGCATCATATTTGGGGATTCCAATCAGTATTCCAGGGGTTTAATCTCTTTATTTTAAAACTCTGAAATCTTCTTCTTCTTCTTCTTTCTTCCAAATCTGAACACTATTGTTGGTGGATACCAGACACGTGCCATCTTATGGTCTGTTTGGTTTAACGAAGCCATCACTAGGCAACTAGTTGTGTTAAATTGCAAATCTTTTCTTTATCTATTTCCCTTGATTTTCATTGATATATTTTCAATTGGTTTGAAAGACACTCTGCCCTAGTTCTTAAAATTAGCAAGGAAGAAGATTGAGTGGTAAAAGGCAAGAGAGTGAGATCATTTGAGAGAAAAGCCAATACTTGAGTGAAACACTTGAGAGGGTGAGCCATTTTCTACTAACATCTTCTTTCTTGCAGCTCTGAACATGTCAAAAAAACAAGAAACCAGTGGTAGTGGTGGTGAGGAATCAAATAGGGATGACCGTTTGTTGTTACAAGCTTTAAGACAACAAATGGAGAGAAATAATTTTGTGATGACCACCTTGGTAGATAGAATTGAAAGGTTGGAAGTAAAGGGTAGAGAGGAAGTTAGGGATAATGAGAATGATTGGATGTTTCCTCTCCTCCCAAGGTTCAGAAGGCTCCTCTTTCAATGGCTCTGGCTGGATCTAGACTCATGGCATCTCCAACGATTCCTTCTCCAGCGCGTGATTCTTGTAGCTCCATCAACAGCTTTGCTGGCCTTCGTCCGCTTGGAGATCGGGAAGTTCCTTTAGCTGAGGATCCGTTTACAGCAGCTGTGGATCCGCTTGGACCAGGACATCTCGATCCGATTAGTACTGTAGTCGGGGATTCGTTTGGACTTGACGATCTGACTGGAGATGGAACTTGTGATCCGCTAGCTACAGTTACTTGTGATCCGAAATTTGACGATCCGAAAGTATTGACTGTTCCGAAAGCCAATTCCCCTGTTTCCTCTGTTCCGGACTCTTCCCTTTCTGCACTGCCACCGTGTGAGGCCTCGTCTCCCTCCTCGTCTCCATCTAGCACTCCTCTATTGGCCAGGAGGATTATTATGATTGATGAAGTTGAAGGAAAGTTAGGCAGGAAGAAGAAGGACAAGAAGAAGATTGGTTGCTCGGGTAACTCCAGAGGGAAGCTCTACAAGAATTCCCAATGATTAAGCTTGCTTCATGGAACATCCGGGGTCTAAATGATCCTACTAAGCAATCAGAGGTTCGTCACTTGGTTCATTCTCAAAGGCTTTCTTGTATTGCTCTCCTAGAAACTAAGATTAATGCTTTCAATAAAGATAAGATTCAAATGAGCTTGATTTATGGCTGGCAATGTGAAAACTTTTATGATGGTTCTGGATCCGGCAGGATCTGGGTGTTTTGGGATCCATGCATTCTTCAGGCTGATGCTGTTTCCAAACATGACCAGGTCATCCTTTTTTCTTTCACTATTCTTCAATCTGGAGTTAGATTTGCTGCATCCTTTGTCTATGGCTCTAATGATGTTAGGAAGGGATCATTAGACATCATCCCTCAATCAAATGTTCAGCAATCTCATACTTGGCATGGAAAGGAAGGTTCGGTTAAGCTCCTCCCTCAATCAAATGTTCAGCAATCTCATCGTTCATTGGCCATTTCTCTTGCTGTTAACGGATTGATCTCCTCTACCAATTCATCTGAATATGCTACAGTATTTCTGACCCGTTATTTTGACGATCCGTTTACACTTGCTACAGTAGCTACAGTAGCTACAGTATTTCTGACCCGTTATTTTGACGATCCGTTTACACTTGCTACAGTAGCTACAGTAGCTACAGTATTTCTGACCCGTTATTTTGACGATCCGTTTACACTTGCTACAGTAGCTACAGTAGCTACAGTATCCGTTTACACTTGCTACGGATTGGAAGCTCGGGCAATACCAGCGGGAAGTCTTCAAAGTCCTCCAAATGATTAAGCTAGCTTCTTGGAACATCCGGGGCCTCAATGATTCCACAAAGCACTCGGAGGTCCGCCATCTTGTACACTCTCAAAATATCTCTTGTATAGCTCTTCTCGAGACTAGAATTAAACCCCATAATAAAGAGAAGCTTCAAAGGACTTTGTTTAAGAACTGGCACTGCATTAACTTTTATGAAGGAGATGGTTCGGGTAGGATTTGGATCTGGTGGGATCCTTCCAAACTTCGGGCGGATGTTATCTCCAAGCATGAACAGATCATTCACCTCTCTGTCACTATTGTTAGTTCCGGTGCCAAGTTCGCTGCCTCCTTTGCTTATGGTTCAAATGACGCTGCGGCGAGAAGACAACTTTGGGATATACTGATTGATCGTGCCTCATCCTTCTCCCAGCTGCCTTGGATCATCATGGGGGACTTCAACGCTATCAGGTTTCGGCACGAACGGAAAGGCGGGAGTGTTGAATGGCCAAGTTTCATGGATGACTTTAATGATGCCCTGTTCGCTGCCGGCTTGGATGATCTCCGTTTTGGTGGATGTCTTTTTACCTGGCATAACTCCCGGCTCAATGGGCACATTCTGCGTAAGCTGGATCGTGCTCTTGTCAACCCCTCATGGCTTAATCTCTTCTCCAACTCTTCTGCTGAATTCCTTCCCTACGGACTATCAGATCACTCTGCAGCTGTTGTTAATCTTGGTTTGAACTCCCAGGCCATTAGATCGCCCTTCAAGTTCTTCAATTTCTGGGCTGATTTTGTTGAATTCCTGCCCCTAATTGAGAAGGTTTGGTGTACTCCTGTGGCTGGTCATGCAATGTATGTAATTTATAAAAAGTTGAAGCTTGTTAAATCGGCTTTGAAGGCTCTGTGTAGGTCCAAGAATGAGCTCCTTTTCGGTGATCTGGCTTCCCTCCGTGCCGAGCTTGCTGGACTGCAATCTTCAATAGCTGCTGGCTCTAATGATAAAGATATTCTAGAGAGGGAGATGGACTGTGCTATGAGGCTATCTCTTGCATGCAAAGGGAAGGAGAGTTATGTTAGGCAGAAGAGTCGAATCCAATGGTTGAAGGAGGGCGATCATAACTCTGCTTTCTTCTTCAATTCGGTTAAAGGAAGGATCAACACCAACAAGATCCTAAGTATCCAGAATGATCTTGGTGAATGGATTCAGGATAAGGATCAGATTGACTATGAAGTTGTCTCTTTCTTCAAAAATCTGCTTGGCACTAGAGATGGATCAAGCTATCCGGGTGCTACTATGCTTCAGAACTTTGTGGGCCGGGTTCTCTCTCAGGATCAAATCAGTAATCTGAGCTGTGGCTTTAGCGATGAGGAAATCAAAGAGACATTCTTTGGACTTCATCCCAACAAATCTCCTGGTCCGGATGGTTTCAATGCTTTCTTCTTCCAAAAGACATGGCCAATAGTGGGTAATGATATCACTGCGGCTGTCAGGGACTTCTTCTCTACGGGTATTCTCCTCAAGGAAGCTAATTGTACAATCATCGCTCTTATCCCCAAGGTTCCCAATGCATCTAAATTAAAGGATTTCAGGCCTATTTCCTGCTGCAACACTATCTATAAATGCATTTCTAAGTTGCTTGCCAATCGGCTGAAAGTTGTTCTTCCTTCCTTTATCAATGAAGCTCAATCTGCCTTCGTGCATGGTAGAAGCATTGGAGATAATATTTTGTTGGCTCAGGAGCTGATTCGAGGTTATCACCTCTCCCTTTCCTCATCGAACTGTGCCCTTAAAGTTGATCTTATGAAGGCGTTCGACTCTGTTCGGTGGGATTTTCTTTGGGACTCTCTTCGGCTTCTTGGTTTTCCTCTAATCTTCATCGGTTGGATCAAGGCATGTGTCTCCTCTGCTAGATTTTCTATCTCTATCAATGGAGAGCTCAAAGGGTTCTTTGAGGGGAAGCGAGGGCTCCGTCAAGGTGATCCCATTTCACCCTATTTATTTGTTATTTGCATGGATGTCTTTTCCCGGATCCTGGACCAGAAAATCCAAGCTTCCAAGTCTTTTAAATATCATTGGAGATGCCGGAAATCTGGATTATCTCATCTTTGCTTTGCGGATGATCTACTTATCTTTTGCAGTGGAGATCTCAATTCCATTAGAGTTGTGAAGGATGCCCTTGATACCTTCTCCTCACTTTCTGGGTTAATTCCTAACAATTCTAAAAGTTCAATCTTTGTCTCCGGGAGATCGGCTGATATTCAGAATGACTTTGCTAATTTCTTCGGATTCAGCCTGGGTACCTTTCCTATTCGCTATCTGGGGGTCCCTCTCATCTCCTCGAAGCTCCGTGCTCTGGATTGTCATGCTTTGGTCGACCGTATTTTGAAGAGGATTAAGCTTTGGACTAACCGTTTCCTCTCTTATGCTGGAAGGTTACAACTCATCCAATCAGTACTTTTCAGTATTCAGTCTTTCTGGAGTGCTCATTTCATTCTTCCTGTAAAAGTCACAAAAGAGATTGAAGGTATTCTTTCTGCTTTCTTATGGAAGGGTTGTTCCTTGTCTCGCAAAGGTGCAAAAGTGGCTTGGTCTGATATCTCCTGTCCGAAGGATGAAGGTGGTTTGGGAATCAAAAAGATTCGTGATTGGAACAACGCTTCTATGACCCGCTATATCTGGTTACTTTGCCAGCCTTGCTCCAAGTCTCTATGGGCCACTTGGGTTAAGATGAACCTTCTGCATAAAGATCAATTCTGGGTGGCTAAAGTTCCTTGGCATTGCTCTTGGACTTGGAGGAAAATTCTCAAGCTTAGGGAAAAAGTGAAGGGCTTCATCTCTATCAAAGTGGGGAATGGTGAGTCTACTTCTCTATGGTTTGATTCTTGGAGACCGCTTGGTCCTATTTGTTCTTCCCCTACTGCTAGAGTTATTTTGGATTCGGGTCTTTCCATGGATACTAAAGTCAGTGCCATCCTCTTTGATGGCATCTGGAGATGGCCTGTGGCTAATTCCCTTGATCTGATTACTTTGAAAGATGAAGCTCGATCTCTTCCCCTGCCTGATTGCAGCCACTTAGATCAGGTTCTCTGGAATGGATCTGGTGATTTTTCTATTAAAAAGGTTTGGAATAGCCTTCGTACCTCTTCTCAGCCGGCTGCCTGGGCTCATCTTCTTTGGTTTAAGCATCATGTTCCTCGTCATTCCTTCATCTCATGGTTAGCTTTTAGAGGAAGGCTCTCTACCCTGGACCGCCTTCAATCTTTTGGTATTCACTGTCTCTCCTCATGTATTCTATGTCAAGGCTCTACTGAGGACCATAACCATCTATTTTTTAATTGCTCATATTCCTATCGGATCTGGACTTCCATTGCCGGCAAGTGCGACTTGAGGTATAATTCTTCTTCTTTAGGGCAATTAAGGCAGTGGCTTTGCAGAAGCATCAAAGGTTCCTCTCTCCACTCCACCATCTGCAGACTTGCTCTGGGAGCTTCTTTGTACTTCATTTGGCAAGAAAGGAACTCTCGCAGTCATGGAAATCGACCTCTTAATGAAGTTGGTATTATCTCAAAGATTATGGATTCGGTTAGAATGAGCTTGGATGGCGCAACCTTTCCTAGTAACGCTGCTAATCTACACTTGATTATCTGCTGGCAGCTTCCTCCTTCGCTTCTGCGATAGCTTAGCTTGTTTCCTGTCTTTTGTATGGTGTCCTCATGGCGAGGGCTTTAAATCATTTCCGGGGAAGGTTATCTCCCTATTGCTTTCTGTTTCATTTGGGGATCACCCCGTGATCTTGTATCTTGTACTTATATCTCTCTGATTAATACTAATCACACCTTTAACTTTCAAAAAAAAAAATAATGAGAATGATTGGGGACATGAGTATGATGAAGAAGGGAATGAATTCAACCTCCACAGTCCGAGAGGTAGGGGGTTTCGGCCACCTAGGGGCAGAGGATTTGGTGGAAGAAGGGGAGGTAGAAATTATAGGAATTGGGACTATGGAATTGGGGAAGGAGCTGAAGAGAGAGTTGATTCAAATGTGGGTAGCATTAAGATGAAGATACCCTCTTTTCATGGAAAGGAAAATCCAGATTTGTACTTGGAATGGGAAAGGCAAGTGGAGCTCATTTTTGAATGCCACAATTACTCGGAAGAAAAGAAAGTAAAGCTCGCAGCTGTGGAGTTCAAGGATTATGCAATCATATGGTGGGATCAAATGTTGATTAAAAGGAGAAATCTTGGCCTTAGAACCATTACCACTTGGGAAGCCATGAAAGAAGTCATGAGGGAAAGATTTGTTCCCAACACTATTTCAAGGAGCTTCATCAAAGGTTGCAAAGGATGTCACAAGGAGGCAGAAGTGTAGAAGAATTTTCAAGGCCATGGAGATGGCATTGGCAAGAACTCAATTGGAGGAACCTATGGAAGCCACCATGGCAAGGTTCTTGGCTGGTTTGAACATGGAGATAGCTCATGTGGTGGAATTACATTCCTACCATACCTTAACCGAAATGATGCACATTGCCATTAAGGTTGAAAGACAATTGAAAATGAAAAGAACATGAAGAATGGAGGTGGGCTGAATTTCTCAAAAGTCCATGGAAGCCGAGCTTTGGTAGGAGTGAGAAGGAGTTGCCGAAACAGAAAAAGGAGGAATGGAAGGGAAAAGAAGAGTGGAAAGGGAAAGGAAAAATAAAAGAGGAAGACATAAAAAAAAAAGAAGGTCCTACTAGAGCTAGAGAAGTGAAATGCTTCAAGTGTTTGGGGCATGGACATTATGCCAATCAATGTCCGAACCAAAGAGTGATGTTTATAAGAGAAGATGGAGGTCTAGAGAGTGAAGATGAGGATGAAGAAGAGGACACACCAAATCTGGCCGAAAATGGTGAAGAAGAGGAGTTGGAGATGGGAGAGCAAGACCCTATGGTTGGGTTGACATATGCTATGGTAACCATGAGAGCTTTAAGTGCACAAGTAAGTTTGGAAGATGGTGATGCAATACAAAGGGAAAACATTTTCCATACAAGATGTGCCGTGAGCAATAAACCATGTAGCATGATCATTGACAGTGGAAGTTGTTGCAATGTGGTGAGCTCTCATCTTGTAAAAAAATTGGGGTTGGTGTGTAAGAAGCATCCAAAGCCGTATGGACTTCAATGGTTGAATGAATGCAATAAATTGAAAGTAACCAAACAAGCTGTAGTTCCATTCACCATAGGGCAGTATGAGGATGAGGTTTTGTGTGATGTTGTGCCTATGGTAGCTACTCACATATTGTTGGGGCGTCCTTGGCAATATGATAGGAGTGTAACTCATGATGGAAAGAAGAATAAGTATACCTTGGTAAAGAATGGCCGAACATATACTCTAAATCCTTTGAGTCCTATTCAAGCACATGAAGATCAAGTGAGGATAATGAGAGCATTAGAGGGAAAATCAGTTGAGGAAAAGAGTGATTTAAAAAAAGATGAGGGAAAGGAGAAGAAAGAAAATAGTGGAGAAAAAAAAAGAGAGACAAAAGAGAAAAATAAGAGGGCAAAAGAAAAAGGAGAGCAATCTGATTCTAAAGAAAAAGAAGAGGGAAAAACGTCATTGTTTGTAAAAAAAAAAAAGAAATGAGAGAAGCTTTGCTTGACATGAGGCCCTTATACCTTCTTATGTATAAGGAAACCTTATTTTCTAACTCTAACATTGAGTTTTCTATCCCGAGTGTTGCTTCTTCTCTTTTGCAGGAATATGAGGATATCTTTCCCGAGGAGGTGCCATCCGGTTTGCCACCCTTGAGGGGAATTGAACATCAAATTGATTTTGTGCCTGGAGCTCAAATTCCAAACCGCCCGGCTTATAGGAGCAATCCCGAGGAGACCAAGGAACTTCAAAGGCAAGTGGAAGACTTGCTAGCAAAAGGGTATGTGAAGGAGAGTATGAGCCCATGTGCTGTTCCGGTGCTCTTGGTGCCAAAGAAAGATGGAACTTTCAGAATGTGTGTTGATTGTCGTGCTATCAACAAGATCACCGTGAAATACAGGTATCCTATTCCTAGACTTGATGATATGCTTGATGAACTTCATGGTGCTAGCATATTCTCTAAAATTGATCTTAAGAGTGGATATCACCAAATTAGGATGAAAGAAGGTGATGAATGGAAAACAGCATTTAAGACTAAATATGGTTTGTATGAATGGCTTGTGATGCCTTTTGGGCTCACAAATGCACCTAGTACTTTCATGAGATTGATGAACCATGTGTTGAGAACTTTTATTGGAAAGTTTGTTGTTGTTTACTTTGATGACATTCTGATTTACAGCAAAAGCATGCATGAACATTTGCAACATTTGAGGAGTGTTTTTAATGTTTTAAGAAAGGAGAAGTTGTATGCTAATTTCAAGAAGTGTTCTTTTTGCATGGAAAGACTCCTAGGATTTGTTGTTAGCAGTAAAGGAATTGAAGTGGACAAAAAGAAGGTGAAAGCCATTAGAGAATGGCCGAGACCTTCCAATGTGAGCGAGGTCCGGAGTTTTCATGGGCTAGCTAGTTTCTATCGTAGGTTTGTACCTAACTTTAGTAGCTTAGCCGCCCCTTTGAATGAATTGGTAAAAAAGAATGTTCCATTTGTATGGAGTGATGAACATGAGAATGCATTTAACATGTTAAAAATAAAGTTGTGTTCAGCACCCTTACTTATATTGCCCGATTTTTCCAAAGCTTTTGAAATTGAATGTGATGCCTCCGGGAAAGGGATTGGCGCTGTTTTGTTGCAGGAAAGGAAGCCCATTGCATATTTCAGTGAGAAACTAAACGGGGCAGCGTTGAACTACTCAACATATGACAAGGAACTATATGCATTGGTAAGGGCTTTGGAGACATGGCAGCACTACTTGTGGCCAAGGGAGTTCATCATTCACACCGATCATCAGTCTTTGCGACATCTTAAGGGCCAAGGGAAACTAAACAAGAGGCATGCTAGATGGATCGAGTTCATTGAGACATTCCCATATGTGGTGCAATACAAATAAGGTAAAGAGAACATTGTGGCCGATGCACTCTCAAGAAGGTATAATCTCCTTAACACACTTGACTCTAAATTGCTTGGCTTTGAATTTGTTAAGGGATTATATGAGCATGATTCTGATTTTTCACAAGTGTATGTGGCATGTGAGAACATTGCATTTCAAAAGTACTTTAGGCATGATGGATATTTGTTTAGGGAAAACAGATTGTGTGTACCCAAAAGCTCTTTGAGGGATTTGCTTGTGCATGAAAGTCATTGTGGTGGTCTTATGGGGCATTTTGGGGTTGCTAAAACTCTTGATGTACTTAAGGAACATTTCTTTTGGCCTCATATGAAAAGGGATGTTGAGAAATTTTGTGCCAAATGTGAAACTTGCAAAAGAGCCAAGTCTAAGGTGAAGCCTCATGGGCTATATACACCATTGCCTGTACCTAAGCATCCTTGGGTTGACTTGTCTATGGACTTTGTTTTAGGGTTGCCTAGGTCACAAAGGAGTCATGATTCCATATTTGTTGTGGTTGATAGGTTTTCAAAGATGGCTCATTTTATTCCTTGTAAGAAAACTGCTGATGCTACTTATGTGGCTAATTTGTTCTTTAGGGAAGTTGTTAGATTGCATGGCATTCCTAAAACTATTGTTAGTGATAGGGATGTAAAATTTTTGAGTCATTTTTGGAGAGTACTTTGGGGAAAATTGGGAACAAAGTTGTTATTCTCTACTACCTGTCATCCTTAAACAGATGGGCAAACAGAAGTAGTAAATAGAACTTTGTCCACACTTTTGAGAGCATTTGTGAAGAAGAATTTAAAATCTTGGGAGGAATGCATACCATATATAGAATTTGCATATAATAGGGTTGTACATTCATCTAGTGGGTATTCACCTTTTGAGCTTGTATATGGATTTAACCCACTTACTCCCTTAGATTTATCTCCATTGCCTGTTAATCATATTGCATCTCTTGATGGTAAGAGTAAGGCAGAATTTGTGAAGAAAATGCATGAACAAGCTAAGTTACATATTGAAAAGAAAAATGAGTCATATGCAAAATATGCTAACAAAGGCCGAAAGGCAATTGTGTTTGAACCAGGTGACTTAGTTTGGATACACTTAAGGAAAGAAAGGTTTCCTACGCAAAGGAAATCAAAGTTGCAACCAAGAGGAGATGGGCCTTTTAAAGTCTTGGAACGCATTAATCCTAATGCCTACAAGATTGACTTGCCAAGTGAGTATGAAGTAAGTAATACTTTTAATGTTACTGATCTTTCTCCCTATTTTGGTATAGGACCAAATTCGGGGACGAATTTTTCTCAAGAGGGAGGGGATGATGAAGGAGCTCCATCATTAAGCTATCAAGGTCCCATAACTAGAGCCAAAGCTAAGGAACTCCAAAGCTTGATCATGGAAGCAATTGGCCCAGGAGTAATCAGCCATGGAGAAGCAAACGGCCAAGTGGAAGAATTCAAGTGTTTGACTCTTTGCCAGGTGGACCAAAGGAATTGCAGCCTAATTAATGAGCTTTGAGACTATGCATTGCAGCCTAATTAATGAGCTTTGAGACTATGCATTGCAGCTTAATTAATGAGCTTTGAGACTATGCATTGCAGCCTAATTAATGAGCTTTGAGACTATACATTGCAGCCTAATTAATAAGCTTTGGAACATGCAGAACTTATGAGGGTGTGTAGTATTTATTGCTATATTTGGCTTTTCCTATTCTTGAAGATCTATATATTGTATGCTGAACTTCAGATTGAAGGTTAATGAACAATTCCGAATTTTCTTTTGGTTATAATCCAATTGAGAGCATTATTTCTTCCTTGCTTCTTGAAAGAACTAGGACTTAGTCATTTTAGCCAATTGACTATTTTATCTTTGATAATCAAGTTACCTTAGAACCTGTTTCTATTGTGATTTGGTTCCTTGGCCTTTCTTCTTCTGATTCGGTTAGTGCCTCTTCACGGGTTGGGGTTGTGTTAATCAACTGAAGAAGATATCCTTGTTGAGGTGATTCTAAAGATCCGTTCATCATTGATCCTCCTCAAAATACGATCGACCAAGGCATGGCAGTCAAGAGCTTTAAGTTTGGAGGAAATGAGAGGAACCCCAAGATATCTGATAGGGAATTTGCCCAGATTGTAACCAATGAAATTCGCAATCTCATGATGCAAAGGAGCCGTCACACCCGAGATAAAAATGGAGCTTTTAGAACTGTTAGGGGTTAAACCCGATAGAGAGGAGAAAGTATCAAGAGCATCCTTAACCACATTGATGGAATTAAGATCCCCATGGCAAAAGACCAGTAAATCATCCGCAAAGCATAAGTGGGTTAAGTTGGAACATTAGTGGTCTAAATGATCCCTCTAAGCACAGGGAAATTCGCAACCTTGTGCGCTCTCATAATCTATCATGTATTGCTCTGCTTGAGACGAAGATCAGATCTTGTAATAAGGAGAAAATAGAAAAGTTTTTGATCAAGGGTTGGGACTGCATCAATTTCTACGATGGTGGCGACTCAGGTAGAATCTGGGTGTTCTGGGACCCTAACAAGCTTCGTGCAGATGTAGTTTCCCTTCACGACCAGATCTTCCATCTTCATATCACCATTCTTGGTTCCAATGATAAATTTGCTGTCTCCTTTGCCTACGGCTCCAATGTTCTGACAGCAAGAAGACATCTGTGGGATATTTTGAAGCATCAAGCTACAATCTTTGCCCAGATTCCTTGGCTTGTCATGGGTGATTTCAATGCCATCCGTTACCGCCATGAACGCAAAGGTGGCTCTTCTGACTGGCCTGGTTTCATGGAGGAATTCAATGATGCTCTGTTATCTGCTGGATTGGACGATCTTCGTTACGGTGGTTGTTTCTTTACTTGGCACAACTCCAGAACCCAGGGACACATCCTCCGGAAATTGGACAGGGCGATTGTCAACCCTTCTTGGTTCAACGTCTTCTCTCATTCTAGTGCTGAATTTCTCCCATATGGTCTTTCGGATCACTCCCCTGCCGTGGTCAATCTTGGAGTTAGTTTGCCTCTTTACAAATCGCCTTTTAAATTCTTTAACTTTTGGACTGAATTTGATGAATTCCTTCCGTTAATTGAGGAAATCTGGGCTACTCCAGTTGCTGGATATTCTATGTTCAGAGTTTATAAGAAGCTCAAACTTGTGAAGACGGCCTTGAAAGCTCTGAGCCAGACTAAGAACAAGTTAATAAATGGCGATCTAATTCTCATTCGCACCGAGCTTGCCGATCTGCAAGCTTCAATTGCGTCTGGGAATAATGATGTTCATCTGCTGGAGAAGGCAATTGATTGTGCCAAGAGACTGTCGCATGTCTCTAGAGGGAAAGAATGCTACGCTAGGCAGCGTAGTCGCATTCAGTGGCTGAAAGAAGGAGATCACAATTCAGTTTTTTTTCTCAACTCTATCAAGGGTAGATCCAATGTGAACAAAATTCTGTCTATTCAGAAGGATAATGGGGATTGGATCAGGGATAAGGATCAGATCTCTCGTGAGGTAGTTCATTTCTATAAGTTGCTCCTCGGCTCGGATTGCAAATCTACTTATGATGGCAGCATTATGTCCTGTTTCTTCAAAGAACGGATCCTATCTCCTGAACAAGCTTCTATGTTAAGCTGCGACTTCTCCGAAGATGAAATCAAATCTGCTTTCTTCAGTCTCCACCCAAATAAATCACCTGGTCCGGACGGTTTTAATGCTTACTTCTTCCATCGGACTTGGCATATTGTGGGAGCTGATATCTCAAAAGCTATTAAGGATTTCTTCTCTAATGGGATTCTCCTCAAGGAAGCAAATTGCACCATTGTGGCTCTCATCCCTAAAGTTCCTAATGCCTCTAAATTAAAGGACTTTAGACCTATTTCATGCTGCAATTCTATCTACAAATGTATTTCAAAGCTCCTTGCTAGTCGTCTTAAAGCAGTTCTTCCGTCTATTATCAACAACGCCCAATCTGCCTTTGTCCAAGATAGACATATTGGGGACAACATTCTTATGGCCCAGGAGCTAGTTCGTGGATATCATCTCCCTTCGTCAACCCCAAATTGTACTCTCAAAATTGATCTTATGAAGGCTTTTGATTCAGTCCGGTGGGACTTCCTTTGGGATACCCTTCTGCATCTTGGATTCCCTACGATCTTTATCGGCTGGATCAAGGCGTGTGTCACCTCTGCCAAGTACTCTATTTCTATTAATGGGGAACTCAACGGTTTCTTTGAAGGGAAGAAAGGCCTCCGTCAAGGTGATCCTATCTCACCTTATTTATTTGTCATTTGCATGGATGTCTTCTCTAGGATTCTTGAGTTTAAAATCCAAGCTTCCACCACTTTCAAATTTCATTGGAGATGCCGGAAATCAAATTTATCTCATCTTTGCTTTGCGGATGACCTGCTGGTTTTCTGTCGGGGGGATCTTAATTCTGTCCAAGTGGTGAAGAATGCCCTTGATACCTTCTCCTCTCTATCGGGCTTAACCCCAAACAGCTCTAAAAGTTCCATCTTTGTCTCGGGTATGACTGCTTCCTCGCAACATGATCTTGCAAACTTCATAGGATACAATATGGGTTCATTTCCTATTAGATATTTGGGGGTTCCTCTCATCTCCTCGAAGCTCAAAGCTTTGGACTGTCAAGCCTTGGTGGATCGTATATTGAAGAGGATCAAGCTCTGGACTAATCGCTTCCTCTCCTATGCTGGAAGGCTTCAACTTATTCAATCAATTATATTCAGTATCCAGACTTTTTGGAGCTCCCACTTTATTCTACCAGTCAAAGTCACCAGAGATATAGAAGGTATTCTCTCTGCTTTCTTATGGAAAGGTACTTCCTTAAGTCATTCTGGTGCTAAAGTAGCTTGGAGTGATATCTCTTGTCCGAAACCCGAAGGAGGATTGGGAATCAAAAAGATTCGTGATTGGAACAATGCCTCCATGACCCGTTATATTTGGCTTCTTTGTCAGCCCTGCTCTAATTCCCTGTGGGCTGCTTGGGTCAAGAGGAATCTGCTGCATAAAGACCACTTTTGGGTGGCAAAAGTTCCTTGGAACTGCTCTTGGACCTGGAGGAAAATCCTAAAGCTTCGGGACAGAATCAGGGCTTTTTTTTTTTTTTTTTTTTTTTGAAAGTTAAAGGTGATTTGTATTAAATAGAAAAATAAGTACAAGATAGCGGGATAAGGCCCGCAAACATACAAAGGGGAGAACATCCACCAAAAGGTTGAAGTAACCTAAGACCAAAATAAAGGATCAAGCAAGTCAAACAAAAGTGTTACATAGACCGGAGATGATTAACTCAAAAGAGAGGAGGGTAGTTGCCATCTATCAATCAACTGGAGATTAGCAGCATTTCTGGGAAAAGTTGCACCCTCCAACTTCAGCCTGACCAAGTCCATAATCTTCGAGATAATACTCTGTTCCTTTTGCAGCAAGCGCCCATGCTTGCGGGAGTTTCTTTCTAGCCATATGAAGTACAAAGCAGCACCCAAGGCAAGCCTACAAATAATAGAATGAAAAGAGACTCCTTTGATATTTCTACAAAGCCACGGCCTCAGCCTTTCCCAAGAGAATGGGAAGTGCACTAAGCCACATTTCCTAGCAATGGCTGACCAAATCCGTGCAGAGAAAGGACAGCTGAAAAACAGATGATCGTGATCCTCCAAACTGTGACGACATAAGTAGCAAGCCCGCTGACAAAGAATACCATAAGAGATAAGACGGTCGTGGGTCGCAAGTCTACCTCTAATGGCAAGCCATAAAATGAAAGAATGCCTAGGAACATGATGCTTGAACCAGACTAAATGAGCCCAATCAACACGCTGGGAAGGTATCCGGAGGATATTCCAAGCCCTCTTAATAGAGAACGCAGTAGAACCTTCCCATAATACCTTATCCGAACAGCTGCAATCAGGTAAAGGCAGTGAACCAGTTTCAGATTTCAAGATGATAAGCTCAAGTGAATTCGCTGCCGGCCACCTCCAATTTCCAGCATATGTGATGGCACTAACCTTAGCATCTTTGGAAAGGCCCGAGTCGGTGATAACTCTAGCATGAGAAGAAGAGCAAATAGATCCTTGAGGTCTCCATGAATCGAACCAAAGGGAGGTGCTATCGCCATTCCCCACCTTGACAGAAATGAAATTCCTCACTCTATCCCGAATCTTAAGAATTTTCCTCCAAGTCCAGGAGCAATACCAAGGGACCTTAGCCACCCAAAAATGTTCTTTATGCAGAAGATTTAGCTTGACCCAGGCAGCCCATAAGGATTTAGAGCAAGGGTTGCATAGAGACCAAATGTGCCGAGCCATTGAAGCTGCATTCCAATCCCGGATCTTCTTTATACCCAAACCCCCTTCCTCCTTTGGAGTGGTGATGGTAGACCAAGAAACTTTAGCTCCATGCCGGTTCAAGGAAACACCGTTCCATAAGAAAGCCGAAAGAATGCTTTCAATGTCTTTAATGATTTTAACTGGAAGAATGAAGTGAGCACTCCAAAAGGACTGAATACTAAATATTACCGATTGGATGAGTTGCAATCTGCCGCGTAGGAGAGGAAACGATTAGTCCAAACTTTGATCCTCCTTAAAATACGATCAACCAAAGAGTGACAATCAGAAGCTTTGAGTTTTGTGGTAATAAGAGGGACACCAAGATATCTAATTGGAAAAGAGCCAAGAGAAAACCCCATCAAGTCAGTAATATCCTTCTGGAGATGAACCTCGCCCCGATAAGAAGGTGGTGCTTTTGGAGTGATTTGGAGAAAGGCCGGAGAGAGAGGAGAACGTGTCAAGGGCATCCTTCACCACATTTATAGAGTTCAAATCTCCACGACAAAAAACCATCAGATCATCTGCAAAACATAGATGTGAAATCTTGGATTTCCGGCATCTCCAATGAAATTTGAAAGAGGGGGAGTCATGAATTTTCTGATCAAGAATCCTAGAGAAGACATCCATGCATATAACAAAGAGATAAGGAGAGATAGGGTCTCCTTGACGAAGACCTTTCTTCCCATCAAAGAAACCATTGAGTTCACCATTTATAGCCACTGAATACCTTGCAGTGGACACACAAGTCCGAATCCAGCCAATAAATAACGGAGGAAATCCAAGAAGCTGCAGAGTATCCCAAAGGAAATCCCATCGAACCGAATCAAAAGCCTTCATAATATCAATCTTTAGAGCACATTTAGGGGTGGGAGAAGGAAGATGATAGCCACGAACCAGCTCCTGAGCCAATAGAATGTTGTCTCCAATAAGCCTTCCATGCACAAAAGCAGATTGTGCTGCATTAATAAAAGTAGGGAGAATTTGCTTCAATCGGGTGGCAAGAAGTTTGGTGATGCATTTGTACACTGTGTTGCAGCATGATATCGGACGGAAGTCTGTCAATTTTGAAGCATTAGGAACCTTAGGGATGAGAGCAATAGTTGTGCAATTAACCTCCTTGAGAAGCAGACCATTGGAGAAGAAATCCTTTATGGCCGCAGTGATATCATCTCCCACAATGGGCCAGGTCTTTTGAAAGAAGAAAGCATTGAATCCATCAGGGCCTGGAGCTTTGTTAGGGTGTAAAGCAAACATAGCCCCTTTTATTTCATCATCAGTGAAAGCACTGGTTAAAAACCTTCTTTGATCATTTGAGAGGGCGCAATCCACATACTTAGCAAGAACATCTCCTCCATCATAATTAGTACCACATTTCTTACCGAGAAGATGAGTGTAGAATCCAACCACCTCCTGAGCAATCTGATCTTTCTCTCGAATCCAATCTCCATTTTCATTCTGGATACAGAGAATCTTATTAAGATTGTTTCTCCCTTTCATAGAGTTGAAGAAGAATGAGGTACATTGATCTCCTTCTTTCAGCCATTGGATTCTGCTCCTCTGCCTGGCGTAGCTCTCTTTACCATTTAATGCCATATACAGCCTCTTAGCACAGTCATTTTCCTTCTCAAGAACGTCCCTGCCGTGATGCCCAGCAGTAATAGAAGATTGGAAACCATCTAGCTCAGAACGAAGAGAGGTAAGTTCACCATTGATGATTGCATTCTTTGTCCTACTCAGTTCTTTCAATGCCATTTTAACTAGCTTCAGTTTTTTGTAAACTCTGAACATAGAGTGGCCAACAACAGGGGTGCCCCAGATCTTTTCAATCAACGGATTGAATTCATCAAATTCCGTCCAGAAATTGAAGAATTTGAAAGGACATTTGTAAAGAGGATGACTAATCCCAAGATTCACCACCACAGGAGAATGATCAGATAGCCCAAATGGAAGAAATTCAGCATACGATTGAGCAAAGGATTGATGCCACAGAGAATTAACAATAGCTCTATCCAATTTCCTAAGGATAAGCCCCGTCTGTCTAGAATTGTGCCAGGTGAATAGGCCCCCAGTGAACCGTAGATCCTCCAGCCCAGCTTCAAACAAAGTATCGTTTAACTCTTCCATGTAGCAAGGCCACTCAAGACTACCTCCTTTCCTTTCATGTCGAAATCTGATAGCATTGAAATCCCCCATAACAATCCACGGCAGATGGGAATAAGAAGTAGCTTGCACCTTCAGATTAGACCAAAGCTGTCTTCTAGCAATGACATCGTTAAATCCATAGACAAAGGAGACAGCAATATTAACTCCAGATTTTTGAAGAGTAAAATAAAGGTGGATAACCTGGTCAAATTTGGAAGCAACAGCAGCCTGAAGAATGTTTGGATCCCACCAAATCCAGATCCTGCCGGATCCAGATCCATCATAAAAATTTTCACAGTGCCAGCCGTTGAGCAAAGTCATTTGAACCTTATCTTTATTGGAAGCATTAATCTTAGTTTCTAGGAGAGCTATACAAGAAAGCCTATGAGATTGAACTAAGTGACGAACCTCCGATTGCTTTGTAGGATCATTTAGACCCCGAATATTCCATGAAGCAAACTTAATCATTTGGGATTCTTGTAGAGCTTCCCTCTGGAATTACCAGAGCAACCGATCTTCTTCTTGTCCTTCTTCTTCCTACCTAGCTTTCCTTCAACTTCATCAATCATAATGAGCCTCCTAGCCAAGAGAGGAGTGGGAGATGAAGACGAGGATGGGGACAAAACCTCACTGTCCACAATGGAGGAAATGGCATTCGGTACAGAGGGGGAAACAGAGGAAACAGAGGAAATGGCGTTCGGTACAGTAGAAGTAAACGGATCGTCAAACTTCGGATCACAGGCTCCTGTATAACTCGGATCTGCAGCAGCATCAAACGGGTCACCAGCTCCATCACTAATCGGATCCTCAACAACAAATGGATCCCCAACTACAGTACAAATCAGATCGTCAAGCCTTGAATCTTTCGGATCTGCAGCTCCCGCTATCGGATCCTCAGCTAAAGGAACGGCCCGATCATCCAGCGAATTGAGAGCAGCAAACTTGTTAACGGAGCTGCACAAATCACGCGCTGGAGAAGAAATCCTTGGAGCAACCATGAAATTAGTTCCAATCTGAGCCGTGGAAGGAGGAGCAATCTGAGCCATGGGAGGAGAGGAAACATCCGAACGACTGTTTCTCACAAGCTGGCAATCCCCATCCGAAGCAGAATTTGGATTAAGTTGAGAGATTTAGGAATCCATACTTGATGACTGATCTTCTTGCAGAGAGAAGGAGGATGGCCGAATTCCTTACACACAGAGCACCTCTTTGGAATCCAGTTATACTCAATTTTGATCCCAGAAATGCTGCCGTCTTCCAATTCTAAATCAAAAGCCTTAGGGAGGGAAGCATCTATGTCAATCTCAATGCATATACGGGCGTAGCTCAAACGCCTAAGAGAGGATGTCATCTTATCTGCATGCAGAGGCTTCCCAACCATACTGGCAATGTAACTGAGGCCTTCCTCCGTCCAATACTCCAACGGAACATTATAGAAGTGAGCCCAAACAGGAACTTTCTTGCAGCCCTCCTTTGAAAGATTCATACAAGGAGACCAGCGTTTTAGAAAGATTGGTCTGCCTCCAAAATGCCAAGGACCCCCTTCCAAAGCTTCAGCAACTCTAACTGGATCAGAGAATTTGAAAAAGAAGAATCCATTTCCATTACACAGAACCTCTGTAAGCCCAGACTTCCCCCAATGCCTCTGAGCACACGCTTGAACCAAAGAGAAAGGCAGCTTGTCAAGGAAAAAACCCACAATTGTATTTTGCCAGATAGGAACTCCCTTACGTGCCACTAAAGCAGGGAGCTTAATCCTAACATTTCCCTCAAAATCCAAGATCGCCGGCTTTATGTAAGCAAGCTCCATAGCAGCTGGACAGTCCTTTACAAGAGAGGCCCAGGAAGAATGAGCACAAATAGGACCCGCTGCAGCCCTATGAACAGGGGAAGAAGGAGCCTTCGGTAGAGGAACAGGGAAATCCACCTTGACGTCAGCACATGGAGACGGGCGCGATCGATTTTGAAAACAAGAGCTAGCAGATGTTTTTGAAAACTCGGCAGCATTAATTAGAGGCGGGAAGCACTGGCCTCTAAGATCCAAATCAGAAGCAACCTGCTGCGATTTTGAAAAAGCCCCAGAAGGAGGGACAGAAGTAGACAACAAGCGATTCGGATGTGATAGATTGGAAGGACGGACCGGATAAAAGGATGATACCTGGTACGGCCGAGAGCAAGTAGATGAAACGAGGCCAGGCTTCAGCGCTAGATCGGGCAAGGAGGAACCAGCACCGAGATCATTAAGCGCAGAAAACTCCCAATCAGCAGCAAACAGAGCACAGCTGGAAGGCTCTCCATAATCCTCATCCAAATCATAACTCAAAGCACGAGCGATGGGATCTTCAAGTTGCCGGGGGGAAGAAAATCCATCACCCAGGGGAGAGAGCGCATCAATCGCTCGGCAAGAACCTCCATCACCAAAACTAGAAGAGGACGGAGTAACAATGAGTGGAATAGAGATGGATGAGGAATCGAAAGAAACCTCATCCCGCTGTATGCCAAAAACCGGCTTCTTTGAAACAGAGGCCGAAGCAGAGCAATCGCCAGCCGAAGAAAGCAACCCGGGAAGACCCGCCATGCCAGATTGACCCAGATCACCGATCAAAGTTAACAAACAAACTTAAAAACCAAGATTGATGATCTCCCATAGGACCAGCAAGCAACCAGATGAACAAGCAAGAGAGAAGGAACAGAGCAAGAGAGTTTCTCAATCAGGGCTTTCATCTCCGTCAATGTAGGGAATGGTGGAGATACTTCCCTTTGGTTTGATTCTTGGAGGCCTCTTGGCCCTATTTGTTCCTCCTCACATGCTAGAGTCATTTCCGACTCCGGACTTGGGATAAATGCAAAGGTTAGTGACATTATTTTTGGCGGCTCATGGAGATGGCCGGTAGCTAATTCTATTGAGCTGATAGCTTTGAAGGAAGACTCTAGATCCCTTGATCCCCCTGATTGCAGCCATCAGGACAAGATTCTTTGGAACGGTTCCCAGCCTTCTCTATTAAGGGTGTTTGGAATTGCATCCGGACTCCGAGCAGCCGTGTGGACTGGGCGCATCTTCTTTGGTTTCCTCATCATGTGCCTAGGCACTCATTTATTTTATGGCTTGCTATCAAAGGTAGACTCTCTACTCAAGATCGTCTCCATTCCTTTGGTGTTCAAGGTCATCTCTCCTTATCCTGCTTTCTATGCCAAGACCATCCAGAGGATCATAGCCATCTATTTTTCAGCTGCCCTTTTTCCTTTCGGATCTGGTCTTCTATTGCCAGTTTGTGCGATTTTGAGCATTATCCTTCATCTTGGGAGCTCTTGAGACCATGGCTCTGCAGGAATATCAAAGGCAAATCCCTTCATTCAATTATTTGCAGACTAGCTTTGGGAGCTTCTTTGTACCTCATTTGGTTTGAAAGGAACTTTCGCAAGCATGGCCAAAGACCTCTTAATGAAGCTGGGATCCTTTCAAAGATTATGGACTCTGTTAGGACGAGTTTGGATGGTGCTAATTTTCCCAGGAAGGAGGGTCATCAAAGATTGATTGAAAAATGGCAACTCCCTTCCTCAATCTCGAGCTGATGCCCTTTGTTTATGATTTCTACCGTGACTCCATCACGATTGTGCTTTCATCTCGTGTGAGATGTCTTTACCTGTTGTTTTAGGTCTCTACTGTTCTTACTTGTCTTATCCGGGGTATGCCCCTTCTCTTGTACTTAACTCTCCTTTACTTATAAATTTCATACTTCACTTTTCAAAAAAAAAAAAAGGGTTAAGTTGGATTTTCGGCATCTCCAATGATAGTTGAAAGACGTGGAGGATTTGATTTTCAGGTCAAGAATCCGAGAGAAGACATCCATACAAATGATAAATAAATATGGAGATAACGGATCACCTTGGCGGAGGCCTTTCTTCCCTTCAAAGAAACCATGAAGTTCCCCATTAATAGCAATTGAGTACTTGGCAGAAGAGACACAAGCCTTGATCCATCCAATGAAGATAGCAGGGAATCCAAGAAGGCGGAGAGAATCCCACAGGAAGTCCCAACGCACAGAATCGAAGGCCTTCATAAGATCAATTTTGAGAGTACAGTTCGGGCTGCTTGATGAGAGATGATATCCTCGAACAAGCTCCTGGGCCATCAAAATGTTGTCACCGATATGCCTAGAATGCACAAAAGCCGATTGAGCTTCAGATATAATAGATGGAAGGACTTCTGTCAGACGATCAGCGAGGAGCTTGGAGATGCATTTGTAGATCGTATTGCAGCAAGAGATAGGTCTGAAGTCCTTTAATTTGGAGGCATTGGGAACTTTAGGAATGAGAGCAACAGTAGTGCAATTTGCTTCCTTGAGAAGAATTCCATTAGTAAAAAATTCCCTGATGGCCGCAGTGATGTCCGGTCCAACAACATGCCAGGTCTTATGGAAGAAAAAGGCGTTGAAACCGTCAGGGCCAGGAGCTTTGTTAGGATGAAGTCTGAAGAAAGTAGCTTTGATAACATCGTCCGAGAAATCGCCGCATAAGTTAGAAATTTGATCTGGAGAAAGAGTGCGGTCCTTGAAGAAATTGATCATCCCTCTGCCATCATAAGTGGATCCACAGTCCTTGCCAAGAAGATGCATATAGAATCGAACCACCTCATTACAGATCTGATCCTTCTCCCGAATCCAATCCCCATTTTCATTTTGAATGCAGAGAATCTTGTTCACGTTGTTTCTACCTTTAATAGAGTTGAAGAAAAAAGCAGTGTTGCGATCACCTTCTTTCAACCATTGAACTCGGCTTCGCTGCCTTACATAGCTCTCTTTCCCCCTAGTGAGAAGAGATAGTCGCTTTGCACAGTCCATCTCCCTCATCAATAGGTCAGGGTCATTTGATCCAGCAGCAACAGCAGACTGAAGAACAGCCAGCTCGTTGCGAAGAGCAGTAAGATCACCATTAATCAACTCATTCTTGGTCTTGCTCAGCGCTTTCAATGCCGATTTAACAAGTTTAAGTTTTTTGTATACTTTGAACATTGCATATCCAGCAATAGGAGTGCTCCAGATATCCTCAATTAATGGGAGAAATTCGTCGAATTCAGACCAAAAGTTGAAAAATTTGAAGGGTGATTTGAATAGAGGGAACTTCATTCCAAGATCAACAACTGCTGGGGAGTGATCTGAGAGTCCATAAGGTAGGAATTCAGCAGTAGATTGAGGGAAGGAGTTGAACCATGGAGGATTAACAAGTGCATGATCCAGCTTCCTAAGAATGTGCCCAGTCAATCTGGAATTATGCCAGGTGAAGAAACACCCGCCGTAGCGAAGATCATCCAGGCCAGCTTCAAACAGAGAGTTATTAAACTCATCCATGATGCAGGGCCACTCAGAAGAACCACCCTTCCTTTCATGACGGAAGCGAAATGGCATTGAAGTCCCCCATTACAATCCAAGGGCGCTGAGCGAAAGAGATAGCATGATCTCTCAGATTATTCCATAACTGTCTTCTTGCCGTAGCTTCATTAGAACCATAAGCAAATGAGGCAATAAACTGAGCATTAGAAGAAAGAATTGTGATAGTGAGATGGAAGATCTGGTCATTTTTGGAAACAACACTAGCATTAATCATTTTAGGATCCCACCAGACCCAGATTCTACCAGAGCTATCCCCATCATACAGATTGATGCTATTCCAGCCCTTAATCATACTCTGTTCGAATTTCTCCTTGCTACTAGGCTTAATCTTAGTCTCAAGCAGAGCTAAACAAGAGAGCTTTTGAGAGTGCACAAAATGGCGAATTTCCGAATGCTTAGATGGGAACTTAGCTCCATCTTACCCAATCTTAGAATAATGCTCTATATTTAACTTTATTTAGGATTGATCTTAATTTTATCCAACCCGATATTATATAAGTGCTCTAGATTGAACTTGATTTGTGTTTGATTTAATTTGATTTAACCATATCTTGATTCAACACTCTAAATTGAAGTTGATTCATGTTTGATGTAAATTTTATCCGACCCAATCTCGGAGCAATTGTCTAGATGGGATCTGATTTGGGTTTAACTTGAACTTGGTTCAACCCAGTGTTGAAAAATATCTCTAAGTAACTCTCTAGATTGTACTTGATTCGAATTTGGTCTAATTTGATCTAACTTTGATCTATCAATATTGGAGGAATGCTCGAGATTGTACTTAATTGAGGTTTAATTTAAGTTTGATCCAACACAATGTTGAAACGATGCTCCACGTTGGACTTGACTCATGTTTGATTTAAGTTTGATCTAATTTCAATCTTGGAGCAACGCTCCGTATGAGATTTTATTTGGGTCCGATCTTAGTTTGATCTAACCTGAACTTGTGCCAATGCCCGAGATTCGACTTGATTCAGAATTGACATTGGTTTGATCTAACCCAATTTTTAAACAAATGCAGCATATTGAACTAAATTCAAGTTTGATCTTCGTTTCATTCAAACTAATCTTGTGGAGCATTGCTCTAGACTTGATTCAGGTTCGATCAAATGAAAAGAGATCAAAGTTTGATCTAGGCCGATTATATTATAATGTTTTAGATTGAAATTGATTCGGGCTTGATCTTATTTGATCTGAACTAATCTTGGAGTAACACTCTAAATTGAACTCGATTCGGGTTTGACCTAACTTGATCTTCGAACGATGCTCCTAATTTAACTTGATTCAGGTTCGATCAGAGATTGGTCTAAATTGATATCGAAGCAATGCTTCATATTATACTTAATTTGGGCTCCATCTTGGTTTGAACTAACCCAATCTTGAAGCAGCACTCTAAAAAAGACTTGATTTAGGTTTGTTGTTTTATCGAACCCGATTTTAGGGCAACGCTTTAGATTTGATCTGATTTGGGTTTATTCTAAGTTTGATCAAACCCAATCTTAGTGCAATGCTCTCGATTAAACTTGATTTGGGTATTATCTTTAACTTTATCGAGCCTAATCTTAGAGCTACACTCAAAATTAGACTTGATTAGTGTTTGATCTAACCTGATCATGATGCAGCATCACTCCATATTGAACTTGATTCATCTTAGAGCTAAGATTGATCCAACCCGACCTTAGAGAAATGCTCCATATCGAACTTTATTTTGGGTTTGACCTAAGTTCGATCCGACCCTATCTTGGAACAATGCATTAAATTGCATTTGATTCATATTTGATTTGAGTTTGAACCAAATCAATCTTGGAGGAATGCAGCATATTTCACTTAATTCGAGATTGATATAAGTTTGATCCAATACGATCTTTGAGGAATGCTCTACATCGGACTTGATTTGTGCCTGATCTTGGTTTGATCAAGCTCAACCTAAGATCAAGGTTCCATATTGAAAACTTAATTCCGATTTGATCAAAGTTTAGTTGAACTCGATCTTAGAGCAATGTTACATATTTGATTTGTTCCAGGTCTGATTTAAGTTTAATCCACCCTGATCTTAGAGCAATGCTTTAAATTGAACTTTATTGGGGTTTGATCAAAGGTTGATTGAGTTCGATATAACAATAATAGAATCCAGGTTGGACTTGATTTGGGTTTGATATAAGTTTGATCCAACTCGATCCTTGAGCAATGCTCTCGATTTGACTTGGTTTGGGTTTGATCCAACCTTTTCTTAGAGCAATGCTGCAAATTAGATTTGATTCATGTGGATCTAATTTGATCTAACCTGGTCTTATTGTAATGCTTTAGATTGGACTTATTTTGAAATTTGATCTAAGTTTGACTCGACCCGATCTTGGAGCATCACTTCCAATTGGACTTGACTCAGAAGGTTTGATATAAGTTTGATCCAATCTGAACTTAGAGCAACATTCCAAATTCAAATTGATTTAGCCTTGATTTGGCCCGTTCTTGTAGCAACGCTCCAGATTGAACTTCAATTAGCTTGATGTAGGTTAGATCTAAACCAATCATGGAGTAATGCTTCGATTGAACTTAATTTTAGTTTGATTTCACCCAATCTTGGTGTAACGCTCGAGAATGAACTTTATTTGGGTCTAAACTTAGCTGCATCTAACCTGATCTTAAAATAATGCTCTATATTTAACTTTATTTAGGATTGATCTTAATTTTATCCAACCCGATATACATAAGTGCTCTAGATTGAACTTGATTTGTGTTTGATTTAATTTGATTTAACCATATCTTGATTCAACACTCTAAATTGAAGTTGATTCATGTTTGATGTAAATTTTATCCGACCCAATCTCGGAGCAATTGTCTAGATGGGATCTGATTTGGGTTTAACTTGAACTTGGTTCAACCCAGTGTTGAAAAATATCTCTAAGTAACTCTCTAGATTGTACTTGATTCGAATTTGGTCTAATTTGATAACTTTGATCTATCAATATTGGAGGAATGCTCGAAATTGTCTTTAATTGAGGTTTGATCTAAGTTTGATCCAACACAATCTTGAAACGATGCTCCACGTTGGACTTGACTCATGTTTGATTTAAGTTTGATCTAATTTCAATCTTGGAGCAACGCTCCGTATGAGATTTTATTTGGGTCCGATCTTAGTTTGATCTAACCTGAACTTGTGCCAATGCCCGAGATTCGACTTGATTCAGAATTGACATTGGTTTGATCTAACCCAATTTTTAAACAAATGCAGCATATTGAACTAAATTCAAGTTTGATCTTCGTTTCATTCAAACTAATCTTGTGGAGCATTGCTCTAGACTTGATTCAGGTTCGATCAAATGAAAAGAGATCAAAGTTTGATCTAGGCCGATTATATTATAATGTTTTAGATTGAAATTGATTCGGGCTTGATCTTATTTGATCTGAACTAATCTTGGAGTAACACTCTAAATTGAACTCGATTCGGGTTTGACCTAACTTGATCTTCGAACGATGCTCCTAATTTAACTTGATTCAGGTTCGATCAGAGTTTGATCTAAATTGATATCGAAGCAATGCTTCATATTATACTTAATTTGGGCTCCATCTTGGTTTGAACTAACCCAATCTTGAAGCAGCACTCTAAAAAAGACTTGATTTAGGTTTGTTGTTTTATCGAACCCGATTTTAGGGCAACGCTTTAGATTTGATCTGATTTGGGTTTATTCTAAGTTTGATCAAACCCAATCTTAGTGCAATGCTCTCGATTAAACTTGATTTGGGTATTATCTTTAACTTCATGGAGCCTAATCTTAGAGCAATACTCAAAATTAGACTTGATTAGTGTTTGATCTAACCTGATCATGATGCAGCATCACTCCATATTGAACTCGATTCATCTTAGAGCTAAGATTGATCCAACCCGACCTTAGAGAAATGCTCCATATCGAACTTTATTTTGGGTTTGACCTAAGTTCGATCCGACCCTATCTTGGAACAATGCATTAAATTGCATTTGATTCATATTTGATTTGAGTTTTAACCAAATCAATCTTGGAGGAATGCAACATATTTCACTTAATTCGAGATTGATATAAGTTTGATCCAATACGATCTTTGAGGAATGCTCTACATCGGACTTGATTTGTGCCTGATCTTAGTTTGATCAAGCTCAACCTAAGATCAAGGTTCCATATTGAACTTAATTCCGATTTGATCAAAGTTTAGTTGAACCCGATCTTAGAGCAATGTTACATATTTGATTTGTTCCAGGTCCGATTTAAGTTTAATCCACCCTGATCTTAGAGCTTTTAAATTGAACTTGATTGGTGTTTGATCAAAGGTTGATTGAGTTCGATATAACAATAATAGAATCCAGATTGGACTTGATTTGGGTTTGATCTTAGAATAATGCTCTATATTTAACTTTATTTAGGATTGATCTTAATTTTATCCAACCCGATATTATAAGTGCTCTAGATTGAACTTGATTTGTGTTTGATTTAATTTGATTTAACCATATCTTGATTCAACACTCTAAATTGAAGTTGATTCATGTTTGATGTAAATTTTATCCGACCCAATCTCGGAGCAATTGTCTAGATGGGATCTGATTTGGGTTTAACTTGAACTTGGTTCAACCTAGTGTTGAAAAATATCTCTAAGTAACTCTCTAGATTGTACTTGATTCAAATTTGGTCTAATTTGATCTAACTTTGATCTATCAATATTGGAGGAATGCTCGAGATTGTACTTAATTGAGGTTTGATCTAAGTTTGATCCAACACAATCTTGAAACAATGCTCCACGTTGGACTTGACTCATGTTTGATTTAAGTTTGATCTAATTTCAATCTTGGAGCAACGCTCCGTATGAGATTTTATTTGGGTCCGATCTTAGTTTGATCTAACCCGAAGTTGTGCCAATGCCCGAGATTCGACTTGATTCAGAATTGACATTGGTTTTGATCTAACCCAATTTTTAAACAAATGCAGCATATTGAACTAAATTCAAGTTTGATCTTCGTTTCATTCAAACTAATGATCGATCGAACGGTTGCGATCCATCCGATCAGTGACGATCCGATGGTTGCGATCGATCCAAGCCATGATCCCGATCGGCGATGATCGATCCGATAGTTGTGATCCATCTGATCAGCGACAATCCAACGGTTGCGATCGATCCAAGCCATGATCCCGACCGGCGATGATCGATCAGACCATTGCGATCAATCCGATCAGCGACGATCCGACGGTTGCAATCGATCTAAGCCATGATCCCGATCGGCGATGATCGATCCGACAATTGCGATCCATCCGATCAGCGATCATCCGACGATTGCGATCGATGCAAGCCATGATCCCGATCTGCGATGATCGATCCGACGGTTGCAATCCATCTGATCGGCGATGATCCGATGGTTGCGATCGATCCAAGCTATGATCCCAATCGGTGATGATCGATCCGATGGTTGCGATCCATCCGATCGGTGACAATCCAACGGTTGCGATCGATCTAAGTCATGATCTCGATCGCCGATGATCGATCCGACGGTTGCGATCCATCCGATCGGTGAAGATCCGACTGTTGCAATCGATCCAAGCCATGATCCCCGATCGGCGATGATCGATTGGACCGTTGCGATCAATTTGATCGGCGATGATTCGATGGTTGCGATCGATCCAAGCCATGAAACCGATCAGTAAGGATCGAACCGACGATTGCGATCCATCCAATCGACGACGATCCAACGGTTGCGATTGATCCAAGCTATGATCCCGATCAGCAATGATCGATCCAACGGTTGCGATCCATCCGATCGACGAATATCCGATTGTTGCGATCGAGCCAAACCATAATCCCGATCGGCGATGATCGATTCGACGGTTGCGATCCATCCGATCAGCGACGATCCAACGATTGCGATCGATCCAAGCTATGATCCTGATCAGCGATGATCGATCCGACGGTTGCGATCCATCCGATCGGCGATGATCCAATGACTGCGATCGATCCAAGCTGTGAATCCCGATCAGCGATGATCGATCCGACGGTTGCAATATGGATCGGTGATGATCTGACGGTTGCGATAGATCCAGGCTATGATCCCGATCGGCGATGATCGATCCGACGGTTACGATCCATCCGATCGGCGACGATCCAATGGTTGCGAACGATCCAAGCCATGATATCGATCAACGATGATCGATCTGACGATCGCGATCCATCAGATTGGCGACGATCCGATGGTTGTGATCGATCGAAGCCATGATCCTGATCGATCCGACGGTTGCGATCCATCCGATCGGCGACGATCTGACGGTTGCGATCCATTCGATCGGCAAAGATCCGACGGTTGCGATCGATCCAAGACATGATCCTGATTGGCGATGATTGATGAAACTTTTTTTTTTTTTGAAAAGTAAAGGTGAGAACTATATTGACAAAAGGATTTAAAGTACATGATCACGGGGCATACCCCGGAAGATACAAGCAGCAAGCAGTGGGAGTTATAACCACCAAAACGGAAAGACAACCTCATACAATGGGAAAGACAACCCAAAGGAGGAAGGAGCAGCTATCGAGGCTAACTACAAAAACCAATAAGATCAATAAGATCGAAGACAGATAATCATCTCAGAAGGGTAGGGGGAAGATCCCAAACTTGAATCACATGGAGATTTGCTGTATTTCGAGGAAATTCAGCACCATCCAGTTTTCTCCTGATAGAGTCCATGATTATAGTGACGAGCCCTCTTTCATTTTGGAGAATGCAATCATGTTTGCGAGAGTTCCTTTCATACCATATGAAGTACACAGTGGCTCCCAAAGCAAGTCTCCTAATAGTCGAAAGAAGCGAGGACCCTCTAAGTGTCCTGCAGAGCCACGGCCTCAGATTCTCCCAAGTAGAAGGAAAGTGCAATAGTTCGCATTTACAAGCAATTGTAGACCAAACCCGAAACGAATATGGGCAATCAAGAAAAGATGATTGTGGTCTTCCACATCATCATGACAGAAATAGCAAGTCATATGATTGATTATCCCGTATGATAACAGCCGGTCTTGAGTGGAGAGCCTTCCTCTAATTGCTAACCAAAGAATGAAGGAATGCCTTGGAACATGATGCTTAAACCATAACAAGATTGCCCAGGGAACTCGATGTGAGGGATTCCTAATAACATTCCAGGCTCTTTTGATTGTGAACACACTAGAACCATCCCATTCTACTTTATCAATTTGTGAACAGTTGGGTGAAGGGAGGGTTCTTGATTCATCTTTCAGAGTAATGAGCTCATATGAATTAGCAATAGGCCAATTCCAATTGCCTGAAGAAATAATGGCACTAACCTTAGCATCTTTAGTGAGTCCCGAGTCGAAGATGACTCTAGCCTTGAGGTCTCCAGGAATCGAACCAAAGTGAGGTATTGTCACCATTCCCCACTTTCACAGAGATGAAGGCTTTCACTCTATCCCGAATCTTGAGAAGTCTCCTCCAAGTCCAGGAGCAATTCCAAGGGACTTTAGCCACCCAGAAGTGTTCTTTGTGCAGCAAGTTCATCTTCACCCAAGCAGCCCATAAAGAGTTAGAGCAAGGTTGACATATGAGCCAAATGTAACGAGTCATTGAAGCAACATTCCAATCTTTAATCTTCTTTACCCCCAGACCTCCTTCAGCTTTAGGAGTAGAGAGATCAGCCCAAGCTACTTTAGCCCCAGATCGTTTCAGAGAAACCCCATTCCAGAGGAAAGCCGAGAGAATTCCTTCTATGGCTTTGGTGACTTTAGCTGGTAGAATAAAATGGGCACTTCAATACGATTGGATACTGAAAATAACCGACTGAATGAGTTGCAGCCTACCAGCATAAGACAAAAATCGGTTTGTCCAAGTCTTGATCCTCCTCAAGATACGGTCAACCAGGGCATGACAATCAGAAGCCTTGAGTTTAGTTGAAATAAGCGGAACTCCCAAATATCTGATAGGAAAGGAACCAAGAGGAAAACCCATATAATTCAAGATATCTTGCTGCATGTGATCTGTGACACCCGATAGGAAAGTGGTGCTTTTAGTACTATTTGGGATAAGACCCGAGAGAGAGGAAAAAGTAGCTAGATCGTCTTTTACAACTTTAATAGAGTCCAAGTCACCCCGGCAAAAGATCATCAAATCATCGGCAAAACATAGATGAGATAACTTGGCTTTCGGGCATCTCCAGTGGAATTTAAATAAGGAGGAATCACGTATCTTTCGATCTAAAATACGAGAGAAGATATCCATGCATATAACAAATAAATAGGGTGAGATAGGGTCACCTTGACGAATACCTTTCCTTCCTTCAAAGAAACCATTGAGCTCTCCATTTATTGCCACTGAGTATTTTGCAGAGGAGACACAAGATCTGATCCACCCAATGAAATTGGAGGGGAAACCAAGAAGCTGCATAGAATCCCAAAGGAAATCCCATCTGACAGAGTCAAAAGCCTTCATTAAGTCAATCTTGAGAACACATTTAGGTGAGGAGGAGGGGAGATGATAGCCTCTAACAAGCTCTTGAGCCATCAAGATATTATCACCAATGTGCCTTTTTTTTTTTTAAGTTAAAGGTGATTTGTATTAAAAAGAAGGAATTATAGGTACAAGATAGCGGGATAGAGTCCGCAAACATACAAGCAAGGGAGAACATCCACCAAAAGGTTGAAATAACCTAAGGCCAAAATAAAAAGACCAACCTAGTCAAACAGTAAGGTTACATAGACCGAAAGTGATTAGCTCAAAAGAGAGGAGGGTAGTTGCCATGTATCAATCAACTGGAGATTAGCCGCATTTCTGGGAAAAGTAGCACCCTCCAACTTCAGCCTGATCGAGTCCATTATCTTAGAGACAATACTTTGTTCCTTTTGAAGCAAGCGCCCATGCTTGCGGGAGTTCCTTTCTAGCCATATGAAGTACAAAGCAGCACCCAAGGCAAGCCTACAAACAATAGAATGAAAAGAGGCTCCTTTGATATTTCTACAAAGCCACGGCTTCAGCCTCTCCCAAGAAAATGGGAAGTGCACTAAGCCACATTTTCTAGCAATGTTAAACCAAACCCGTGTAGAGAAAGGACAGCTGAAAAACAGATGATCATGGTCCTCCAAACTGTGACGACATAAGTAGCAAGCCGGCTGACAAAGAATACCATAAGAGATAAGACGATCCTGGGTAGCAAGTCTACCTCTAATGGCAAGCCATAAAATGAAAGAATGCCTTGGTACATGATGCTTAAACCAGACTAAATGAGCCCAATCAACACGTTGGGAAGGTGACCGGAGGATATTCCAAGCTCTCTTAATAGAGAAAGCAGTAGAACCTTCCCATAATACCTTATCCGAACAGCTGCAATCAGGTAAAGGAAGTGAACCAGTTTCAGATTTCAAGGTGATAAGCTCAAGGGAATTCGCGGCCGGCCACCTCCAATTTCCAGCATAAATGATGGCACTAACCTTGGCATCTTTGGAAAGGCCCGAGTCTGTGATAACTCTAGCATGAGCTTGAGCTTCATTCACAAAAGAAGGGAGGACTTCTTGCAAACGGGTGGATAGCAGTTTAGTAATGCATTTATATAGAGTGTTGCAGCAAGAGATAGGTCTAAAATCCTTTAGTTTAGAAGCATTAGGAATTTTGGGAATAAGAACAAGGATAGTGCAATTAACTTCCTTAAGAAGCATACCATTAGTAAAGAAATCCTTGATTTCTGACGTAACCTCGGCTCCCACAATGGACCAAGTCCTTTGGAAGAAAAAGGCATTGAAGCCATCAGGGCCTGGAGCTTTGTTCGGGTGAAGGCTGAAAATGGAGTACTTGATCTCATCATCTGTGAATTGGTTACTTAATTTCCTGATTTGATCAGTAGTATTAAGGGCTTGATTCACAAAAGGTTTTAGAGCATCTAATCCATCATATTTGGCAGTGCACTTGGAACCAAGAAGCTGCCTGTAGAATTCAACCACCTCATGACTAATTTGATGCTTCTCCCTAAGCCAATCTCCCTTATCATCTTGAATACATAAAATCTTGTTGACATTGTTCCTTCCTTTGATGGAATTGAAGAAAAAGGAAGTGTTTTGATCCCCTTCTTTCAACCATTGAATTCTGCTCCTCTGCCTAGCATAGCTTTCCTTCCCCTTATAGATAAGACTTAGCCTCATAGCACAATCTTTCTCTTTATCAAGGAGGTCCTTCTCATAATTTCCAGCCGCAATAGATGATTGTAAGCCAGCAAGCTCGGAGCGAAGGGCCTCAATATCCCCATTAATAAGAACATTCTTACTCCTACACAGCTTTTTCAAAGCAGTTTTGAGAAGATTCAGCTTTTTGCAGACTCTGAACATGGCATGACCTTCCACCTGAGTACCCCAAATCTTCTCAACTAAAGGATAAAATTCATCAAAATCAGCCCAATGGTTAAAGAATTTGAAAGGGCTTTTGTATATGGGGAGATGAAACCCAAGATTCTCACCACGACCATAGAGTGATCCGAGAGGCCATAGGGGAGAAATTCAGCAGAGGAATGAGCATAAGAAGAGAACCACTTAGGATTGGCAAGAGCTCTATCCAGCTTCCTAAGAATATGCCCATTCTCTCTTGAATTGTGCCATGTGAAAAGGAACCCACCAAATCTAAGATCATCCAACCCAGCTTCAAAGAGAGTGTCATTTAAATCATCCATGTGACTAGGCCAATCAGTACTACCACCTTTTCGTTACCCTAAACCCTAAACCCTAAACCCTAAACCCTAAACCCTAAGCATTGAAGTCCCCCATAATGATCCAAGGCAATTGAGAGAAGGAATTAGCATGAACCTTCAAACTATTCCATAGAAGCCTGCGAGCTGAAACATCATTGGAGCCATACACAAAGGAAGCGGCAAACTTTTCACCCGAATTACGAATAGTGAAAGAAAGATGAATGAATTGGTCATGCAAGGAAACAATATTCGCAAGAAGCATGGAAGGGTCCCACCAAACCCAAATTCTGCCCGAACCAATACCATCATAATAGTTAATGCATTTCCAATCCCTTAATAAGCTCTGCTCTAACTTCACTTTATTGCAAGCTTTAATCTTAGTCTCAAGAAGGGCTAAGCAAGATATTTTTTGAGAATGTACAAGTTTACGTACCTCATAATGTTTTGAGGGATCATTAAGACCCCGAATATTCCAGGAGGCTAGTTTAATCATCAAAATTCATAGAGAGCTTTCCCCTGGATTTCCCCGAGCGCCCATTCTTCTTCTTTCCTTTTTTCTGCTTCCCAAGCTTTTCTCTACTTCATCAACCATATTCAACTTCCTGGCAAGAAGAGGAGTGCTTGAGGTAGACAAAGGAGAGGATGGGTCCTCTAAACCATCAGGGATAGCCTCCACAATGCTGCAGCCAGCAGTAGCTAGATTGGCGTTCAAACTTAAACTCAGTTTTCCAGGGGCATCCAACAGAATAGAAGAGCCCTTGCCATCTTCATCAAAAGCTATCAATCCAGCGAGAGATTGAGGGTTAGAAGCAATCATATCTCTCGCATCAGCAAGAAGGTCTTTGTCCATATGAAGAAGCTCAAAGGAATTTCTAATACTACTGTCTCCCAAAATCGATGTAACAGGATCTGGAGGGATAATACCAGAAATGCAATCACCTTTTGCCGCAGAAATTTTGGCAGGACACAGATCTGAGAGAGAAGCAAGATCACCCAACACTTCCTTACCAAGACTCTTCCCACTCAACAAAGCATCATCAGAAGGAGGAATGGGGGGGGGTTGAGACACTTTAGGGACCCAAGCTTGATGACAACTTTTCTTACAGTTTTTGGGTAAATGCCCAAATTCCTTGCAAATGGAACATTTCTTAGGAACCCAATTGTATTCAATATGAATCTCCACTAAGCTCCCATCCTCCAATTCCAAAACCAGAGCATTAGGGAGAGAATCTTCAATGCTAATTTCAATGCATATTCTGGCAAAAGTTAGACGTTTCAATGAAGATGTCATCTTGTCAGCATGGAGAGGTTTCCCAACAGTACTTGCAATGTAACTTAATCCCTCAGCCGTCCAGAATTCTAAAGGGACATTATAGAAGTGAGCCCAAATAGGAACAATTTTGCAGCCATCTTTAGATAAATTCATACCCGGTCTCCAAGCTCTTAAGAAGATAGGACGTCCTCTTAATGAAGCTGGGATCTTTTCAAAGATTATGGACTCTGTTAGGGCGAGTTTGGATGGTGCTATTTTTCCCAGGAAGGAGGGTCATCAAAATTGATTGAAAAGTGGCAGCTCCCTTCCTCTATCTCGAGCTGATGCCCTTTGTTTATGATTTCTACCGTGACTCCATCACGATTGTGCTTTCATCTCGTGTGAGATGTCTTCACCTGTTGTTTAGGTTTCTACTGTTCTTACTTGTCTTATCCGGGGTATGCCCCTTTTCTTGTACTTAACTCTCCTTTACTTATAAATTTCATACTTCACTTTTCAAAAAAAAAAAAAAAAAAGATAGGACGTCCTCCAAAATACCAGGGGCCTCCATCCAGGATTTCCAATAACTTGGCAGAGTCAGCAAATTTGAAGAAGAAGAATCCATTTCCATTACATAACACCTCTAGTCCTTTATTATCCCAAAGCCTATGGGCATAAGAATGGACAAGAGAATAAGGTAATTTGTCAAGGAAGAACCCAACAAGGGTGTTCTCCCATAAAGCAGCACCTTTAAGAGCAACAGCAGGTGGGAGTATAAGTCTAACTTTGCCATCAGAAATATGAGAATTAGGCTTCATGTAAGCAAGCTCCATAGAAGCAGGACAATCCTTGACAAGCGAAGCCCAGGAAGATTGAGCACAAACCGGAACCGCATCAGCCCCATGAACAGGAGAGGAAATAGCCTTCGGGAGAGAAACAGGGGAAGCCGCAGTGACGTCAGAAATTGGAGTCGGGCGCGATGGATTTTGAAAATTAGAATCGCCAGCAGTATTCGCTAGAGGCGGGAAACAAGGGCCCCTAAAATCAAATTGTGGAGGTACTGGATGAGACAGCTGATTCAGACCAAAAGGTTTGATTTGCTGTGAGGAACGAACAGGGGTTCCAGCTGATAACGCAGCACAATCCCCATGGAGAGAAAGTCCAGCACCGATCACGGAAGAAGAAACGCCAGCACTGTTCACGGAAGAAGAAACTCCTGCACCGATTACGGGAGAAGAAAATCCACTAAAAGCATGGCTCTCCCTAATCTCCAAATCAGCAACATACAAACCGAATCTGAAGGAATCAGCATAATCATCCAACAAGGGATGAGCCATAGCAAGAGCGACGGGATCATCCGTAAGCCATGAACAGGGCATAGGGAGAGAAGAAGCATCGCCATTGAGAGAAGATGACGGAGGAGAAGAAGCTTTGCACAGAGCCGCAACCTTCCCACCCGGCTCACAAGAAACAAAGGCTGGAATAGAGATTTTTTTTTTTTTTTTTGAAAAGTGAAGTATGAGATTTATAAATAAAGTAGAGTTAAGTACAAGAAAACGGGGCATACCCTGGATAAGACATGTAAGAAAAGTAGAGACCTAAAAAACAGGTGAAGCCATCTCACACGAGATGAAAGCTAAGAAAAGACATCATCAAAAAAGCCCCAGCATCTAGATGTCATCGGAGAATGGTATCGGGTAGTTGCCATTTTTGAATCAGATGCAGATTTACAGGATTAAAAGGGAAATTAGAGCCATCCAACTTCTGCCTGATAGATTCCATGATTGAAGTGACTATTCCATGCTCATTATGAGGTATACGGCCATGCTTGCGAGAGTTTCTTTCCATCCATATGAAATAGATTGTAGCTCCCAAGGCAAGCTTTCTAATAGTGGACAGAAGCGAAGATCCTTTAATATCACAGCACATCCTCGGCCACAGGGTCTCCCAAGAAAAAGGATAAGGCAAAAGATCGCACTTACAAGCAATAGCAGTCCAAACCCGGCAGGAGAATGGGCAGTCAAAGAAGAGGTGGTTGTGATCTTCCACATCATCTAGACATAAAACACACTTCATATGACAAATCAACCCGAAAGATAAAAGCCGGTCCTGAGAAGGTAGCCTCCCACGGATTGCAAGCCAGAGGATAAAAGAGTGCCTAGGGACATGATGCTTGAACCAAACCAAGTGAGCCCAAGGCACTCGATTAGAAGGAGATCTGATGACATTCCAAGCTTTTTTGATTGAGAAGTCCAAGGAGCCGTCCCACTCCACTTTATCAATATGAGAACAGTTGGGCAAATGAAGGGATCTAGATTCCTCTCTGAGACTAATCAGGTCATAAGAGTCTGCAGGAGGCCACAACCAATAGCCCGAAGAGATAATAGCACTAACCTTAGCATCAGCGGTGAGGCCCGAGTCATAAATAACTCTAGCATGAGGAGAGGTACAGATAGGGCCTTGAGGTCTCCAGGCATCAAACCACAGTGAGGTACTCTCGCCGTTCCCAACTTTAACAGAGATGAAAGGCTTCACTCTGTCTCTAATTTTAAGAAGCCTCCTCCAAGTCCACGAGCAATTCCAAGGGACTTTAGCAACCCAGAAATGCTCCTTGTGCAGCAGCGATTCAACTTAACCCAATTAGCCCATAAGGAAGAAGAGCAAGGATTGCATAACAACCATACATATCGAGTCATGGAGGCTACATTCCAATCTTTAATTTTCTTTATCCCAAGCCCACCTTCAGCTTTAGGAGTGGAGATATCAGCCCAAGCTACTTTAGCACCATAGCGGTTCATAGAGACTCCGCTCCAGAGGAAAGCCGAAAGGATGCTCTCAATTGTTTTGGTGACCTTGGCAGGAAGAATGAAATGGGCGCACCAGAAAGACTGGATACTAAATAGAACAGATTGAATAAGCTGAACTCTACCCGCGTATGAAAGGAAGCGATTGGTCCATGTTTTAATTCTCCCCAAAATACGCTCAACCAGAGCTTGACAATCTCGAGCTTTGAGCTTGGAAGAAATGAGCGGGACCCCCAAGTATCTAATGGGAAATGAACCAAGAGGAAAACCCAGATGATTCATAATATCTTGATGCATATGGCCTTTGACACCCGAAAGGAAAATAGAGCATTTGTCCCCATTTGGACTAAGACCCGAGAGGGAAGAGAATGTAGCAAGAGCATCTTTCACAACTTGAATAGAATTCAGATCACCATGGCAAAAGATCATCAAGTCATCAGCAAAACAAAGGTGAGATAACTTAGATTTCCTGCATCTCCAGTGGTATCTAAAAAATGGAGACTCCTCAATTTTTCGGGACAAAATTCTAGAGAAGATATCCATACAGATAACAAATAAGAATGGAGAGATAGGATCACCTTGACGAATACCTTTCCTCCCTTCAAAAAAACCATTGAGCTCGAGAGCTTCTCTCTCTACGATGTGAGAGCTTCTCTCTCTACGATTCTGTTCTCCTGGGGCCTTGGTTTGTAGCTTTCTGGATCCCATGGCTTCCAGATTCGATCTTTGCTCTCCTGTTCCTCGGAGTACTGTTCCTGCGAGCTCAAAGGTTGGTATATGTCGGGATGAGGATTCTACGGTTTCTTCATCTCTTCCTATTCTTTCCTCCTGTAGCTCTGGCTTGCAGCCCGCGAGGGATGTCTCCGGTCCTTCCAGTTCCATTTCTTCTCTGCCGCGAGCGTCTCTGGCGGTTCCTCAGGGATTTGCTGATTGTTCATCGTCGGTGATTTGCTCTGCTCCTTGCTTCTCTAATGCTCCTCCGTTGTCTTCTTCGACCGATGTGCTCCCTGCTTCCGGAGTTGGCGCGGAGAGCTCTGCAGCTGTTCTCTTCTCCCCTGTCAATGGTTTTGGCATGGAGAGCTCTGCGGCTGTTCTTCGACCGAAGGACTGCTTTCCTCCGCCATTGCGCTCTCAGACGCTCCCTTCTTCCGTTTATCCGGTCCTTACCTCTAGCATCAAATTACCCGATGGGTCGTCAAATCCAACGGCTGCTGCTTCCGTGGTCCTTCCTGCTTCCGAGTCCGCCCTGTTGCCGACTCCTGCAGCCGTTTCCGCTCTGTTGCCGACTCCTTCCAATTTCAAAATTTTGGAACTTTGTTTCCCGCCCCTGGTCGTGAACTCTCAGTCAGGTGTGTCTGCTCCTCCTTGCCCATCTCTCCCGATCTCCTCCTCCTCCTGCCTCCCGGGTGCTGCTTCTGTTGCTGCGGGTAAACCTCCTTCTTCCTGGGCGTCTATAGTTAAAGAAGATCAGGCCAATATGCATCTGAGATATATAAAGCCCAGTCCCATGGCTGACGAGGGCAAGATCAAAATCAAACTTCCGCCTGATGTGGCGCTTAAGGGTGCTGCTGTTTGGAAAATACTCTGGTTGGATTCTTCCTTGACAAACTTCCGTTTTCTCTTGTTCACGCCTGTGCGCTGCGGCACTGGGGGAAGTTAGGTCTGTCCGAGGTCCTCAGTAACGGAAATGGTTTCTTCTTCTTCAAATTCACTGAGTCAGATAGATTAAATGAAGTTTTGGACGGAGGTCCATGGTATTTCGGAGGCAGACCTATATTTCTAAAGCGTTGGAGCCCTGGGATGAACCTATCTAAGGATGGCTGCAAGCTAGTTCCTATATGGGTTCATTTCCACAATGTTCCTCTGGAGTTCTGGACTGACGAAGGTCTCAGCCACATCGCCAGCACGGTAGGGAAGCCGCTTCATGCTGACCTTATGACTTCTTCTTTAAAGCGACTGAACTATGCTAGAATTTGCATCGAGATCAATATGGATGACTCTCTCCCTAATGCCGTTGACATTGAACTGGATGATGGAGGATGCATGGAAATCAGAATTGAGTACAACTGGGTCCCTAAGAGATGTTCAGTGTGCAAGGAATTTGGTCACTTGCCCAACAACTATAAGAAGGTGATCCACCGGGTTTGGATTCCGAAAGCTTCCCAACAACCTACAAATTCTTCTGCTGCTGGAGTTCTCAAGTCTGGGTTAATCCCCGGCCTAGGAGTTCAGGATAAGTTTGGGCCTCCTCCCTCCGGTCAGCATCGCTCAACATCTTCACCGGCCGTTACTTGTGGTGCTTCTTCGGCCAGTGTTATTAGCAACACTTCGAATTCTTTTGATCCCCTGTCTCTGGTGGATGATCCGTCTTCTACTGCTGCTGGTCCTCCTTCAGAAGTTGCAAACTTTCAGTCTAATGCTCCTCTTGCTGTTGTCCCTGTGCTCTTCGATGGCCCTGTGGGTTGTTCATCTGCTCCTCTGGTTGGGAACTCCTCCGTTCCTGGGTACTCTTCTGACGTCGTCAGCGTGATTTCTTCCCCTTCCTCGTCCCCATCCAGTACCCCTCTCCTTGCTAGGAAGCTCAATATGATTGATGAAGTGGAGATGAAACTGGGAAGGAAGAAGAAGGACAAGAAGAAGATTGGATGTTCGGCCAATCCCAGAGGGAAGTCTTCAAAGTCCTCCAAATGATTAAGCTAGCTTCTTGGAACATCCGGGGCCTCAACGATTCCTCAAAGCTCTCGGAGGTCCGTCACCTTGTTCACTCTCAAAATATCTCTTGTATTGTGTTGAATATGTCCTCCCCTTCCTCCAATGCTCTGCATCTTCATCCTACAAAGGCTCTCTCTCATCGTGTTTCTTCTGCTAGTGGATTGATCTCCTCTACCAATTCTTATGAATTTGCTACAGTATTTTACGATCCGATATTTGACGATCCGATTGCAGTTGCTACAGTAGCTACAGTAGCTACAGTATTTTACGATCCGATATTTGACGATCCGATTGCAGTTGCTACAGTAGCTACAGTAGCTACAGTAGCTACAGTACCGGGTGTCGATCCGTTTGCTGCTGACGATCCGTCTGGTACATGAGCTGTTGACGATCCGATATTGACGATCCGAATGCATTTGCTACAGTAGCTATACAGTCCCAATTGGAAATTCCTCTGTTTCTCTTGTTAGGGACTTCTCCTCCTCTGCTTTATCCCCCCCCCCTGTTTTTGGATGTGAGGATTCTTCTCCTTCCTCGTCTCCGCCGATCCGACAGCTGCCTGGATGTCGCGATGGGTTGTTCCAGAGGAATCTCTCCTTTAACCCAAATGATTAAGCTAGGCTCTTGGAATATTCGGGGCCTTAATGATCCATCTAAGCATTCGGAAATTCGCCATTTTGTGCACTCTCAAAAGCTCTCTTGTTTAGCTCTGCTTGAGACTAAGATTAAGCCTAGTAGCAAGGAGAAATTCGAACAGAGTATGATTAAGGGCTGGAATAGCATCAATCTGTATGATGGGGATAGCTCTGGTAGAATCTGGGTCTGGTGGGATCCTAAAATGATTAATGCTAGTGTTGTTTCCAAAATGACCAGATCTTCCATCTCACTATCACAATTCTTTCTTCTAATGCTCAGTTTATTGCCTCATTTGCTTATGGTTCTAATGAAGCTACGGCAAGAAGATTGTAATGGGGGACTTCAATGCCATTCGCTTCCGTCATGAAAGGAAGGGTGGTTCTTCTGAGTGGCCCTGCATCATGGATGAGTTTAATAACTCTCTGTTTGAAGCTGGCCTGGATGATCTTCGCTACGGTGGGTGTTTCTTCACCTGGCATAATTCCAGATTGACTGGGCACATTCTTAGGAAGCTGGATCGTGCACTTGTTAATCCTCCATGGTTCAACTCCTTCCCTCAATCTACTGCTGAATTCCTACCTTATGGACTCTCAGATCACTCCCCGGCAGTTGTTGATCTTGGAATGAAGTTCCCTCTATTCAAATCACCCTTCAAATTTTTCAACTTTTGGTCTGAATTCGACGAATTTCTCCCATTAATTGAGGATATCTGGAGCACTCCTATTGCTGGATATGTAATGTTCAAAGTATACAAAAACTTAAACTTGTTAAATCGGCATTGAAAGCGCTGAGCAAGACCAAGAATGAGTTGATTAATGGTGATCTTACTGCTCTTCGCAACGAGCTGGCTGTTCTTCAGTCTGCTGTTGCTGCTGGATCAAATGACCCTGACCTATTGATGAGGGAGATGGACTGTGCAAAGCGACTATCTCTTCTCACTAGGGGGAAAGAGAGCTATGTAAGGCAGCGAAGCCGAGTTCAATGGTTGAAAGAAGGTGATCGCAACACTGCTTTTTTCTTCAACTCTTTTTTTTTTTTTTTTTTGAAAGTTAAAAGTGAAATATGTATTAATGAGGAGATTTAAATACAAGGAACGGGACAGAGCCCTAGAAAATAAAAGCTAGCAAGGGGAAACAACCCCCAAACGGGTGAAAAGAACAGCCAATCGGGAATTACAAAACATCCACTTAACTTCAAGACAGGAAATCAAAGAAGCAAAGTATCGGGGAGATGCCAAATCTGAATCAAACGCAGATTTGCAGCATTAAGAGGGAAATTAGAGCCATCCAAAACATGCCTGATAGAGTCCATAATAAGACTAATAATTCCTCTCTCATTATGAAGAAAACTCCCATGCTTCCGAGAGTTCCTTTCCATCCATAGAAAGTAGAGAGAAGCACCGATAGCAAGCCTCCTGATAATGGAGATGAGCGTAGCTCCACGGATAATGCAGCATAGTCTCGGCCAGAGGGTCTCCCAAGAGGAGGGATAATGCATGAGATCACACATCGAGGCAATAGCAGTCCAAACCTGACGAGAGAAGGAGCATGTAAGAAGAGATGATTATGATCTTCCACCTCCTCGTGACAAAAGTAACACTCCATATGACTGATAATTCCGAATGATAGGAGGCGATCCTGAGAAGGAAGCCTACCACGAATTGCCAGCCAAAGAATGAAAGAGTGCCTCGGGACATGATGCTTGAACCAAACCAAATGAGCCCAAGGAACACGAATTGAGGGGGTCCTTAGGACCCTCCAAGCTTTCTTGATTGTGAAACAGATGACCCATCCCACAGGACTTTGTCTTCATGAGAGCAATGGGCAAGAGAAGAGAGGTAGGCCTCCTCTTTCAGGCTGATCAGCTCAGGAGAGTTGGCAGGAGGCCACATCCAATGGCCAGAGGAGATAATGGCGCTTACCTTAGCGTCAACGAGAGACCCGAGTCAAAGATAACTCTAGCCTGAGGAGAAGAACATATAGGGCCTTGAGGCCTCCAAGCATCAAACCACAGCGATGTACTGTCCCCGTTCCCAACTTTCACAGAGATGAAAGGCTGCACCCAATGTCGGATCTTGAGAAGTCTTCTCCAAGTCCACGAACATTCCAAGGGATTTTAGCCACCCAGAACTGCTCCTTATGCAATAGATTCAACTTAACCAAGCAGCCCATAAATGAGGAAGAGCCAGGCTTACATAATTGCCATATATAATGAGTCATGGAGGCAATATTCCAGTCCTTGATTTTCTTAATCCCTAGGCCACCATCAGCTTTGGGAGAAGAAACATCCGACCAAGCGACTTTAAGCACC
>UESW01003996.1:0-49312 GCA_900491605.1 Calamus simplicifolius | reverse complement strand
CTCCTCTTTCAGGCTGATCAGCTCAGGAGAGTTGGCAGGAGGCCACATCCAATGGCCAGAGGAGATAATGGCGCTTACCTTAGCGTCAACAGAGAGACCCGAGTCAAAGATAACTCTAGCCTGAGGAGAAGAACATATAGGGCCTTGAGGCCTCCAAGCATCAAACCACAGCGATGTACTGTCCCCGTTCCCAACTTTCACAGAGATGAAAGGCTGCACCAAATGTCGGATCTTGAGAAGTCTTCTCCAAGTCCACGAACAATTCCAAGGGATTTTAGCCACCCAGAACTGCTCCTTATGCAATAGATTCAACTTAACCCAAGCAGCCCATAATGAGGAAGAGCCAGGCTTACATAATTGCCATATATAATGAGTCATGGAGGCAATATTCCAGTCCTTGATTTTCTTAATCCCTAGGCCACCATCAGCTTTGGGAGAAGAAACATCCGACCAAGCGACTTTAGCACCACTTGTCTTCAAGGACACCCCACTCCAAAGGAAGGCCGAGAGGATGCTTTCAATGGATTTGGTGACTTTGGCAGGAAGAATAAAGTGGGCGCACCAGAAAGACTGAATACTAAAAAGAACAGATTGGATAAGCTGTAATCTTCCTGCATATGAAAGGAAACGATTAGTCCAGATTTTAATCCTCCCCAGCATCCGATCAACCAGGGCTTGGCAATCAAGTGCGTTGAGCTTAGAAGATATAAGCGGCACCCCCAAGTATCTAATTGGAAATGACCCAATAGGAAACCCAACATAATTCACAATATCATGATGCACATTGCCATTGACACCTGATAAGAAGATAGAGCATTTATCCACATTTGGGCACAGGCCCGAGAGAGAGGAAAAGATAGAGAGGGCATCCATCACAACTTCTATAGAGTGCAGATCACCATGGCAAAAGATCATTAGATCATCAGCAAAGCAGAGATGAGAAATCTTTGATTTCCTACATCTCCAGTGGTAAGTAAAAGAAGGAGACTCTTGAATTTTCCGGTCCAAGATCCGAGAGAAGATATCCATGCATATCACAAATAAATAGGGCGAGATAGGGTCACCTTGACGAATGCCTTTCCTTCCTTCAAAGAAGTCGTTGAGCTCACCGTTGATAGCAACCGAATATTTAGCAGAAGAGACGCAGCTCTTAGTCCACCCAATGAATCGAGGAGGAAATCCAAGGAGCTGCAAAGCATCCCATAGAAAATCCCATCTGACCGAATCGAAAGCCTTCCTAATATCAATCTTGAGGGAACATTTAGGGGAGGAAGACTGGAGATGATATCCACGGACAAGCTCCTGAGCCATTAAGATATTATCTCCTATGTGTCGTCCCAGGACGAAGGCAGCTTGTGCCTCATTAATAAAAGAAGGGAGAACTCCCTTCAACCGATTGGCAATCAGCTTAGTAATGCATTTATAAAGGGTGTTGCAGCATGAGATAGGTCTGAAATCCCTCAGCTTGGAGGCATTAGGAAATTTAGGGATAAGAACAATGATGGTGCAATTGACTTCCTTAAGAAGCATACCATTAGCGAAGAAGTCCTTGATAGCAGCAGTTACCTCATCCCCTACAATCGGCCAGGCCTTCTGGAAGAAGAAAGCATTGAAGCCATCCGGTCCAGGGGCTTTGTTTGGGTGGAGACTGAACATAGCTTTCCTGATGTCTTCATTAGAGAAAGGAGAGTCTAACAATCTGAAATTCTCGGTACAAAGGACCTGGTTCACATACGGCTTGAGAGAATCAATCCCTTCATAGACAGTTGAACAATCAGAACCCAGGAGATGCTTGAAATAATCAATAACCTCATGACTGATCTGAGACTTATCCTCTATCCAAGCACCCGAATCCTCTTGAATTCTAATAATCTTGTTTGCATTGATCCTGCTTTTGATAGAATTGAAAAGAAAGAAGAATTGTGATCCCCTTCCCGCAGCCATTGGATCCTGCTCTTTGCCTAGCATAACATTCCCTTCTATTACAAATTAAGTTAAGCCTCCTTGCACACAATCGTTCTTTATCAATAAGCTCAGTCGATTGATTACCAGAGGCAATAGCCAACTGAATATCATTGAGCTCCTTTCGAAGCTCAACCAGGTCCTCATTAAGCCCAGCATTCTTAGCAATGCAAAGATTCCTTAACGCAGGTTTTAACATCTTCAACTTCTTACACACCTGAACATAGCATGCCCATCGACACGGGTGCTCCAGATCGTCTCAACCAGAGGCAAGAATTCGTCAAATCCAGCCCAATGATTAAAAAATTTGAAGGGGGTCTGATAGTGTAGTGGCGGGTCCCCAGCTTGACAACAGCAGCCGAATGATCAGAGATCCCAAATGGCAAGAAATCAGCCACAGCATTGGGAAAAGTATTGAGCCAGATTGAGTTGACGAGAGCCCTATCTAACTTCCTGAGGATATGCCCAGAAGATCTCGCATTGTGCCAAGTGAACAAACAGCCACCAAATCTCAGATCATCCACCCCGATTTCAAGAACTAAATCATTCAGCTCTTCCATGATAGAAGGCCATCCAGTGCTACCACCCTTTCTCTCATATCTGTAACGGACAGCATTAAAATCACCCAGGATGATCCAAGGCAGATGGGCAACAGATCTAGCATGATCTTTCAAACTGCTCCATAATGACCTCCGAGAAGGACTATCATTCGCAGCATAAACGAAAGAGGCAGAGAAATTTTCCCCAGAGCTACACAAGGAGAAGGAAATATGAATGACTTGATCCTCCAAGGAGATGCAATCAGCGCAGAGTTTGGATGGATCCCACCACACCCAGATCCGACCCGAGCCGATCCCATCATAGTAGCTAACACATTTCCAGTTTATCAATAAGGAATGCTCAAAGAAAGATTTATTGCATGGTTTGATCTTTGTTTCAAGAATTGCTAAGCAAGCTAACTTCTGAGACTTAATTAAATTGCGAACCTCAAACTGTTTGGAGGGGTCATTTAGACCCCTAATATTCCAGGAGGCGATATTAATCATCAAGGATCCAAGGAAGACGGCCCCCCGGAGTTCCCCGCTCTCCTATTCATCATCATCAGCTTCAGCTTCCTGCCTAGCTTTCCTTCAACATCATCAATCATAAAGAGCCTCCTAGCCAAAAGAGATGTGCTAGGAGGAGACGAGGAGGGAGACGAGGCCTCCCAAGGTGGCAAAGCAGAAAGGAAAGCGTCCCGAACAGAGGAAACAGGGGAGCTGGCACTCGGAACACTCAAAACTGTAGCTACTGTTGCAATGGAAATCGGATCATCAAATTGCGGGTTGGAAAATACTGTAGCTACTGTAGCTACAGTAGCAATAGTAATCGGATCGTCAAATAACGGGTTGGAAACAACTGTGGCTACTGTAGCAGATGAAAACGGATCGTCAGAATCCGGTAGCGGCACACAGACTGAATCGATCGGATCGTCAAGATCCGCAATCGATTTCTCAATAGAAACAGGGGAATGATCAGCTATAGGAATCCCTGAACATCCAAACATCTTCCGATCCTTCTTCTTCATTGATGCGGACGAACAACGAGAAGAAATAGAGCCCAAAGCTCCCCCATCGCGAGAAGCAACCAAGAGAACCGACAAAATAACCAAATCCCCCCAAGCAACACCAGGAGGAGCAGCAGATGGAGAAACAGGGCAACCTGATGGCCAGAAAATTTCAAGAAGAGCTATACAAGGGAGATATTGAGAAAGAGCCAGAAATCTAGAATCCGTAACTTTAGCAGGATCATAGAGACCCTGACTGAACCAAGAATCAAGATTAATCATTTGGAACCCGACCCCCCGGAGTTCCCCGCTCTCCTTTTCTTCTTCTTCAGCTTCAGCTTATTGCCCTGCATCTTCTCGAGCTCATCAACCATAGTTAACCTCCTAGCCAGCAAAGGAGTACTTGAGTAGGACGAAGGAGAAGAAGGATCATCCTTATTAATGAGAGAGTCCGAAGGGCTTGGACAATCCGAACGGACAATCAAATTCAAGTCCTGACGAAGAGGCAGGAAGCTTCTCTGAACCCAACGGACAATCATTTGGAGATGAACGGACCGGGTAATGGGGGGGACGCAGGCACTGAGACGCGAGAGGAGAATCAGCGGAAGACGCCCCCAGCGGAAGAACTGAGGATAGCTCTGTGAACTCAGAATCGGCAGCACACAAACCGGACCTGAAAGGGGCAGCATATTCCGCCTTCCCAGATAAGACCAAGGCCAGAACAACCGGGTCAGCACTAAACTTGAAAGAAGAGGCACCATCAGCCCAGGACGCAGCAGCATCAGTGGGGGGAGCAGAGCCATCCGAGATACCCCGCCTCCTAGAACCAGCCGAGTCAGAAGCCACAGAAGATCCTGCACCTACCAGGACAGGGCATGGAACAGAGGCAGATGCAACCCGGGACAAACCGTCGCACAAGAGAGAAGAGGGCGGATGAAAGCACAAGGGAGCGGATCCCAGGAGAGCCGGCTTCCGATTCGACCAGCAAGAAACATCGGCTGGAATAGAGATGGATGAGGCGGCCGAGGGCAACTCATCCAGAACTATACCATCCGAGACCACCGAAGGAGGAGAAGAGGGATCCAGAGCAGCACCGCCCGAAGCAGGAGGATCGGAAAGACGAGGAAGATCCGCCATGACAAATGTTCCAAGAAGCTAGCTTAATCATTTGGAGGACTTTGAAGACTTCCCTCTGGGATTGGCCGAACATCCAATCTTCTTCTTGTCCTTCTTCTTCCTTCCCAGTTTCATCTCCACTTCATCAATCATATTGAGCTTCCTAGCAAGGAGAGGGGTACTGGATGGGGACGAGGAAGGGGAAGAAATCACGCTGACGACGTCAGAAGAGTGCCCAGGAACGGAGGAGTCCCCAACCAGAGGAGCAGATGAACAACCCACAGGGCCATCGAAGAGCACAGGGACAACAGCAAGAGGAGCATTAGACTGAAAGTTTGCAACTTCTGAAGGAGGACCAGCAACAGTAGAAGACGGATCATCCTTCTTCTTCCTGCCCTGCTTTCTTTCCACTTCGTCAACCATGATGAGTTTCCTTGCAAGAAGCGGAGTGCTAGAAGGGGACGAAAGAGGAGAAGAGTCCTTACAGCCATGAGAGGAGGAGTCCTCCAAAGAGCAGGTGGAGCCTACCGCAATAGCAAGCTGAGAACCCGAAGAATTTTCCTTCCGCTCAGCATGACCATCATCCATCACTTGAAGAAGAGCAAAGGCATTTGAGGAGGTGCATCGTCCAACTCCGGAGCCAGAAGAAACAGTTGTCGGAATGATAGAGCTCGGGAGGAAACCTTTGGAAGACTTCTGAATATTGAGAGAGCCATGGACTGGCAGAGAAGCAGAGGAGAGCAGTTCCTTAGTTCCAGACGAATCCTGAAGATTCGGAATATCACCCGCAGAGAACTTTGAAGGATTTACAATCTGAGCCGTTGAAGGATTTGCAATCTGTGCCTTGGGAGGAGAGGAATTCAAAATCGGAACCTCCTTACGATGGTTTTCCACAAGCTGCCAATCACCATCTGAAACAGATTTGGAGTTAAGATGAGAAGATTTGGGAATCCATACTTGATGACTAACCTTCTTGCAGTTAGATGGAAGGTGGCCAAATTTCTTACAAACAGAGCACCTCTTTGGAACCCAATTATACTCAATTTGGATCCCAGAAATACTACCGTCTTCCAATTCTAAGTCAAACGCCTTGGGGAGGGAAGCATCAATGTCAATCTCAATACATATACGGGCATAGTTTAAACGCCTTAGAGAGGATGTCATCTTATCTGCATGTAGGGGTTTCCCAACCATGCTAGCAATGTGACTGAGGCCTTCCTCCGTCCAATACTCCAACGGAACATTATAGAAGTGAGCCCAAATAGGAACTTTCTTACAGCCCTCCATGGATAGATTCATACACGGAGACCAGCGCTTAAGGAATATTGGCCTGCCTCCAAAATACCAAGGACCCCCTTCCAAAGCATCAGAAACTCTAACTGGATCAGAGAATTTGAAAAAGAAGAATCCATTTCCATTACACAGAACATCCAAAAGCCCAGACTTCCCCCAATGCCTCTGAGCACACGATTGAACCAAGGAGAAAGGCAGCTTGTCAAGGAAGAATCCAACAATGGTATTTTGCCAGATAGAAGCTCCCTTACGAGCCACAGAGGGAGGGAGCTTAATCCTAACATTGCCCTCAATGTCCGAAATCAATGGCTTAATGTATTTGAGATCCATAACTGCCGGTAACTCTTGAACCTTAGACGCCCAGGAGGAATGCAGCTTACACTCAGCATCGAGTCCCACTTGGATAGGGCTAGTGATAACCTTGGGGAGAGCCACATCAGCCGGACAGGTGGAATCCTTTGAAAAAGGAAGCAGCGGCGGGACAGTAGAAGCAGGGGAAGCCGCAGTGACGTCAGAAGAAAGAATCTGGCGCGATGGTCTTTGAAATTTAGAATCACCAGATGTATTTGCTAGAGGCGGGAAACAAGGGCCTCTAAAATCAAACTGAGGAGGTACATCATGTGACGTCTGAATCAGACCAAGAGGTTTGATCTGCTGAGAGATACGAACAGCCGATGCAGGAGAAAACTCAGCACCATCCCCATGGAGAGAAGGACCAGCAACGATCACGGAAGAGGATACTCCATCACCGATTAAGGGAGAAGAAAATCCACAAGCAGCAAGGCTCTCACTGCACTCCAAATCAGCAATAAACAAACCGAATCTGAAGGAATCAGCATTACCATCCACCAAGGGAAGCTCCAGAGCAAGAGCGACGGGATCATCCGGGAGCCAAGAACAGGGCAAGGAGATAGCAGAAGATGGAGGAGAAAAAGCTTTGCACACACTCGCGTCCATCCCACCCGGCTCACAAGAAACAAAGGATGGGATAGTCTTGGATGAGGAATCCAAAGAGACTTCATCCAGAACTATACCACCCGAGCCATCCTTAGGAACAGGAAGCAGAGGATGATCATCTCCACATGAAGAGGGCATAACGGGAGGAATCTCCATGAACAGATCAGAGAGAAACAGAAGAAAGCCAGGAGAGAAGAGAAGAGAAACAGCTTAGAGAGAGAACAATAGAGAGAGAAGCTCCCATCTAGAGAGAGAAGCCCTTGAAAGAGAGATCGAGCTTCATCTTTCAAAGTAATCAGATCGACAAACAAAAGCAGCTTGGGCTTCATTAACAAAGGAAGGAAGAACTTCCTTTAACCGATTAGCAAGCAGCTTAGTAATGCTCTTGTAAATAGTGTTGCAGCAGGAGATCGGCCTATAATCCTTTAGCTTTGAAGCATTAGGAACCTTGGGAATGAGAACAAGGATAGTGCAATTTACTTCCTTAAGAAGCATACCATTTGCAAAGAAATCTTTGATTGCCGAAATCACCTCTTCACCCACAATGGACCAAGTCCTCTGATAGAAAAAGGCATTATAACCATCCGGCCCAGGAGCTTTGTTTGGGTGAAGGCTGAATATAGAGTTCTTGATTTCATCATCAGAGAAAAGCAAACCCAATTTCCTGATTTGGTCAGAGTTTAGGACCTGATTCACGAAAGGCTTGAGTGAGTCAATCCCTTCATAGGCGGTGGAACAGTCAGAACCCAGCAGTTGTTTGAAAAAGGCGACAACCTCATTACTGATTTGAAGCTTGTCCCGGATCACAGCTCCCGAATCATCTTGGATAGATAAAATCTTATTTACATTGTTCCTACTTTTGATGGAATTGAAAAAGAAAGCAGAATTTCGGTCCCCTTCCTGCAGCCACTGAATCCTACTCTTCTGCCTAGCGTACGATTCCCTTCCCTTGCAGATTGAACTAATCCTCAAAGCACAGTCTCTTTCTTTATCAATGAGATCCCCAGCATTATTACCAGCAGCTATAGACGTTTGCAACTCAGTGAGCTCAGCTCTAAGATCAGACAAATCCCCATTCACCAAAGCATTCTTCCTTCTACACAACTCCTTCAAGGCTAATTTGAGAAGCTTCAGTTTCCTGCAGACCCTGAACATAGCATGACCATCCACGTGGGATTCCAGATATGCTCAACTAAAGGGAAGAACTCCTCAAACTCAGACCAGTGGTTAAAGAATTTGAAAGGAGATTTATAAGTAGGGAAAGGAGCCCCAAGCTTCACCACAGCCGCTGAATGATCAGAAAGTCCATACGGAAGAAATTCAGCTGAAGAGTTAGGATAGAAATTGAGCCATAAAGGATTTGCAAGAACTCTATCCAGCTTCCTGAGGATATGCCCAAAAGCTCTAGAATTGTGCCAGGTGAAAAGAAATCCACAGAATCTGAGATCCTCCAAACCTGCTTCGAATAGAGTATCATTTAAATCATCCATATGGGAAGGCCAATCAGAGCTACCACCCTTCCTCTCATGTCGATAGCGGATGGCATTAAAATCCCCCAAAATGATCCAAGGTGAATGGGCAAAGAGGTTAGCATGATCCTTCAAACTACCCCAGAGAAGCCTACGGGCTGAGACATCGTTTGAACCATACACAAACGAAGCAACAAATTTATCTCCCGAGCTGCAGACAGAGAAAGAGATATGGATGACTTGATCATGCAAGGAAAAGCTATCAGCTTGAAGCTTCATGGGATCCCACCAAACCCAAATCCTACCGGATCCAATGCCATCGTAGTAGTTGATGCATTTCCAAGACTTGAATAAACTCTGTTCAATCTTGACTTTATTGCAAGGATTAATCTTAGTCTCAAGAAGGGCTAAGCAAGAAATATTATGTCTATGAACCAGATTACGAACCTCAAAATGTTTTGAGGGGTCATTAAGACCCCTGATATTCCATGAGGCTAAATTAATCATCCAATTTCAAAGAAATCTTCCCCTTGGAATTCCCAGAATTCCTATTTTTCTTCTTATGTTTCGCCTGCTTGCCCTGCTTTTTCTCAAGCTCATCCACCAACAATAACCGCCTAGCAATAAGAGGGGTACTTGAGAAGGATGAAGACGAGGGGGGGGAAGAGACCTTGCTTCCTTTAATGGCGGGGGACAAAGCAGAGGGAGAGGATTCCCCAACAGGACGAACAGAGGAACTGACCATTGGGACAATCGGATCGTCAAATACAATCGGATTCCCCACTCCTGAAACAATCGGATCGTCAGCAGCTAACGGATCCTCAGCACCTTCCCCAAACGGATCGTCAGCTGCAATCGGATCGCCAAGTCCTGAGTCTTTCGGATCGTCAACAGCAGTCGCCGGATCCGCAGCAACCTTGTCACAAAACGAACGAAGTGCTTCAAATCTGTTGACGGAGCTGCTCGACGCATGCGCAGGAGGAAGAATCGTTGAAGATGCCATTGATCTAGGGCCATCCAGAGCCATTGAAGCAGAATCAATCTGAGCCAAGGGAGGGGACGAAAGCAAATTCGGAACATCCCTACGATTCGGAACTACATCAGGAATGATCTTAGGAAGACAGTGAGATTCTTTAGGAACCCAAGCAAGGGGAGAAGACTTCTTGCAGAATTTGGGAAGATGTCCGAATTCCTTACAGCTGGAGCATTTCTTAGGAACCCAGTTGTATTCAATTCGGATTTCCACTAAGTTTCCATCCTCCATAACAAGATCCAGAGAGTTGGGGAGAGGGTCATCCAGAGAGTTGGGGAGAGGGTCATCAATACAAATTCTAGCATAAGATAGCCTCTTCAAGGAAGAAGTCACTTTGTCAGCATGAAGGGGGGTTCCAACAATGCTGGCAATGTGACTGAGTCCCTCCGCCGTCCAGAATTCTAGAGGGACGTTGAGAAAATGTGCCCAGATAGGAACCCGTTTGCAACCATCTTTAGATAAATTCATTCCAGATCTCCATGCTTTTAAGAAGATGGGACGACCTCCGAAATACCAGGGGCCCCCATTCAGAATATCCAAGCACATCGCCTTATCATGGAATTTGAAGAAGAAGAAGCCATTGCCGTTGCATAGAACCTCCGAGAGTCCTTTATCATCCCATAATCTATGGGCCTGAGAATTCACAAGAGAAAACGGGAGCTTGTCCAGGAAGAAACCAACAATATTATTTTCCCAGGCAGCGGCTCCATTGATCACCACAGCCGGCGGAACCAAGAATCGAACTCTCCCATCGATCGATTGGACAGTGGGTTTATGATAAGAGAGTTCCATAACCGCAGGGATGTCCGAGACGAGAGAGTCCCAGCTACTCTTAGCGGCTCCCGGAGCAACTGCGTTCGCTGGTACCACATCTGGGGGAGAAACAGGGGAAGCAGCGGCGTTCGGAGGAGGAGGAGGCAGCTGGGAATTTGAAAGACCCCCAGAATTTGGGAGAGGCGGGAAGGAAAGTCCACTAAATTAAAACCAGCATGATAAGAATTGGATGACACGTCTTCAAGCTGCCATGATCCAAGCGACCGGACGGACGGACCGGGTAATGAGATGGAGTCTGGTACGGGCGCAAATTTGAAAATAAGCCACCAGCCGTCTCCGATGCACGAGCCGGCAACGCCGCAAGATCGACTCCGGACACCGGAGAGGAGACAGCTCCACAGGCCGGGAGCAAATTAAACTCCAAAGAAGCTTCAAAAAGATCGATCCTGGAAGCAGCGGCAAACTCAGCCTCCACCGGGAATCTCAATGCAAGAGCCACCGGATCCTCCGGCAACAGGGGAGACGAAGCAAGCGAGACATCAAGAGAAGGAGGAACGATGGAATCCAGAGAGGCGTCAAAGAGAGAAGAAGAAGGAGCATTAGAGGGTAAAGCTGGAATAGATCTGGATGAGGGATCCAAGGAGGCCTCATCCTGATCTATACCACCCGAGACCTTCCCAGGAGCAGATGGGAGAGCCAGACCCAAGGACGATTCAGCAGGAGGAAACATGGACGAAGAGGCCGGAGCAGATAGAACCCCGACCATAGCCTCCCTCAAAGCTCCCAGGAACAGAGCTTCGGGAAGAAGAAGAACCGAGAACCGAAGAAGAATCAGCCATAAAACCAGATTAACAAGCAGAGAAGGAACAGGGCAGCGAAATCTTAGAGAGAGAAGCTCCCATCTTAGAGAGAGAAGCTCCAAAGCTCCAAACTTAAGGAAGTACCTTTTTTCTGGAATAGAGATGGATGAGGAATCCAAAGAGACTTCATCCAGAACTATACCACCCGAGCCATCCTCAGGAACAGGAAGCAGAGGATGCTCATCTCCACACGAAGATGGCAAAACGGGAGGAACCTCCATGATCAGATCAGAGAGAAGCAGCAGAAAAACAGGAGAGAGACAGCTTAGAGAGAGAGGCTCCAAGCTTAGAGAGAGAAGCTCCCATCCTTCCTATTTGCGATCAATCCTATCGGCGTCGATCCCACGGTTGCGATCAATCCTATCGGCGTCGATCCCACGGTTGCGATCAATCCAAGCCATGATCCCGATCGTGGATGATCGATCCGACTGTTGCAATCCATTCGATCAGCGATGATCCAACGGTTGCGATCGATCCAAGCCATGATCCCGATCAGCAATGATCAATCCGACGGTTGCGATCCATCCGATCGGCGATGATCCGACGGTTGTGATTGATCCAAGCCATAATTTCGATCGGCGATGATCGATCCAACTATCGCGATCCATCTGATCCGCGACAATCCGATAGTTATGATCGATCCAAGCCATGATCCCGATCGGCGATGATCGATCGGACCGTTGCGATCCATCCTATCGGCTACAATCCGATGGTTGTGATCGATCCAAGTCATGATCTCGATCAGCGATGATCGATCGGACGGTTGCGATCCATCCGATCGGCGATGATTCGACGGTTGCGATCGATCCAAGCCATGATCCCAATTGGCGATGATCGATCCAACGACTGCAATACTTTCGATCCACGATGATCCGACGGTTGCGATCGATCCAAGCCATGATCTCGATCGACGATGATTGATCAGCCGGTCGTGATCCATCCGATCGGCAATGATTCGACGGTTCTGATCGATCCAAGCCATGATCTCGATCGACGATGATCGATTCGACGGTTGCGATCCTTCCGATCAGCGATGATCCGATGGTTTCGATCGATCCAAGCCATGATCTTGATCGGCGATGATCGATTGGACGGTTGTGATCCATCCGATTGACGACGATCCAACGGTTGGGATCGATCAAAGTCATGATCCCGATTGGCGATGATCGATCGGACCGCTGCGATCCATTCGATCGGCGATGATCCGATGGTTGCGATCGATCCAAGATATGATCTCAATCGGCGATGATCGATCCGACTGTTGCGATCCATCCGATCGGCGACGAACCGACGGTTGCGATCATTCCAAGCCATGGTCCTGATTAGCGATGATCGATCCGACGGTTGCAACCCATCCGATCAGCGATGATCCGACGGTTGCGATCGATCCAAGCCATGATCCCGATCGTGGACGATCGATCCGACTGTTGCGATCCATCCGATCGGCGATGATCCGACGGTTGCGATCGATCCAAGCCATGATGATCCCTATCGGCGATGATCTATCCGATAATTGCGATTAATCCGATCGGGGATGATCCGACGATTGCGATCGATCCAAGCCATAATCCCGATCGGCAATGATCGATCCGACGGTTGCGATCCATCCGATCAGCGAAGATCCAACGGTTGCGATCGATCCAAGCCATGATCCTGATCGGTGATGATCGATGAAACTATTGCGATCCAACCGATCGGCATCGATCCGACGGTTGCGATCGATCAAAGCCATGATCCCAATCGGCGATGATCGATCTGATGGTTGCGATCCTTCCGATCGGAGACAACCTAACGATTGCGATAGATCCAAGCCATGATCCCAATCGGCAATGATCGATCCGATAGTTGCGATCCATCCGATCGACGACGATCTAATGGTTGCGATCGATCCAAGCCATGATCCTGATCGTGGATGATCGATCCAACTGTTGCGATCCATTTGATCGGCGATGATCCGATGGTTCCGATCGATCCAAGCCATGATCCCAATTGGTGATGATCTATCTGACGGTTGCGATCAATCCGATCAGCGATGATCCGACGATTGCGATCGATCCAAGCCTTGATGATCCCTATCAGCGATGATCTATCTGATAATTGCGATTAATCCGATCGGGGATGATCCGACGATTGCGATCGATCCAAGCCATAATCCCAATCGGCAATGATCGATCCGACGGTTGCGATCCATCCGATCAGCGAAGATCCAACGGTTGCGATCGATCCAAGCCATGATCCTGATCGGTGATGATCGATGAAACTATTGCGATCCATCCGATCGGCATCGATCCGACGGTTGCGATCGATCAAAGCCATGATCCCAATCGGCGATGATCGATCTGATGGTTGCAATCCTTCCGATCGGCGACAACCCGACGATTGCGATAGATCCAAGCCATGATCCCAATCGGCAATGATCGATCCGATAGTTGCGATCCATCCGATCGACGATGATCCAATGGTTGCGATCGATCCAAGCCATGATCCTGATCGTGGATGATCGATCCAACTGTTGCGATCCATTTGATCGGCGATGATCCGATGGTTCCGATCGATCCAAGCCATGATCCCGATTGGTGATGATCTATCTGACGGTTGCGATCAATCCGATCAGCGATGATCCAACGATTGCAATCGATCCAAGCCTTGATCCCGATCAGCGATGATCGATCCAACGGTTGCGATCGATCCAAGCCATGATCCTGATCGACGATGATCGATGAAACTGTTGCGATCAATCCGATCGGCGTCGATCCAACGGTTGCAATCGATACAAGCCAAGATCCCAATCGGCGATGATCGATCGGATCGTTGCGATCCATCCGATAGGCTACGATCCGGCGGTTGCGATCGATCCAAGCCATGATCCTAATGGGCGATGATCGATCCAACGGTTGCGATCCATTCAATCAACGATGATCCGATGGTTGCGATCGTTCCAAGCCATGATCTCGATCGGTGAGGATCGATCGGCTGGTCGCAATCCATCCGATTAGCGATGATCCGATGGCTGTGATCGATCCAAGCCATGATCCCGATCGGCGATGATCGATCCGACGGTTGCGATCATTCCAATCAGCGATGATCCGATGGTTACGATCGATCCAAGCCATGATCTCGATCGGTGATGATCGATCCGACGGTTGCGATCCATCCGATCGGCGATGAACAGACGGTTGCGATCATTCAAGCCATGGTCCCGATCAGCGATGATCGATCCGATGGTTGCGATCCATCCGATCGGCGATGATCCAACGGTTGCGATCGATCCAAGCCATGATCCCGATCGTGGATGATCGATCTGACTGTTGCGATCCATTCGATCGGCGATGATCCGACGGTTGCGATCGATCCAAGCCATGATCCCGATCGGTGATGATCTATCCGACGGTTGCGATCAATCCGATCGGTGATGATCTGATGATTGCGATCGATCCAAGCCATGATCCCGATCGGCGATGATCGATCCGACGGTTGCGATCCATCTGATCGGCGAAGATCCGACGGTTGCGATCAATCCAAGCCATGATCCTGATTGGCAATGATCGATGAAACTGTTGCGATCAATCCGATCGGCGTCGATCCGAAGGTTGCAATCGATACAAGCCAAGATCCCAATCGGCGATGATCGATCGGACCATTGCGATCCATCTGATCGGCTACGATCCGGCGGTAGCGATCGATCCAGGCCATGATCTCGATCGGCGATGATCAATTGAACGGTTCGATCCATCCGATTGGCGATGATCCGACGGTTGTGATCGATCCAAGCCATGATCCCGATCGGCGATGATCGATCCGACGGTTGCGATCCTTCCGATCAGCGATGATCCGATGGTTACGATCGATCCAAGACATGATCTCGATCGGCGATGATCGATCCGATTGTTGCGATCCATCCAATCGGTGATGAACCGACGGTTGCGATCATTCCAAGCTGTGATCCCGATCAGTGATAATCGATCCGACGGTTGCAATACATTCGATTGGCGATGATCCGATGGTTGTGATCGATCCAAGCCATGATTCCGATCGTTGATGATCGATCCGACGGTTGCGATCCATCCGATTGATGACGATCCGACGGTTGTGATCGATCCATGACATGATCTCGATCTGTGATGATCGATCGAACTGTTGTAATCCATCCGATCGGCAATGATCGATCCAACGGTTGTGATCCATCGATCGACGATGATCCAACGGTTGCGATCGATCCAAGCCATGATCTCAATCGGCGATGATCGATCCGATGGTTGCGATCGATCCAAGCCATGATCCCGATCGGCGATGATCGATCCGACGGTTGCGATCCATCCGATTGACGACAATCCAATGGTTGTGATCGATCTAAGCCGTGATCTCGATGGGCGATGATCAATCGGACCATTGCGATCCATCCGATCGGCAACGATCCGATGGTTGCGATCGATCCAAGCCATGATCTCGATCGGCGATGATCGATCCGATTATTGCGATCCATCCGATCAGTGACAAATCGACAGTTGCGATCGATCCAAGCCATGATCCCAATCGGCGATGATCAATCCGACGGTCGCGATCCATCCAATTCACGACGATCCGACGGTTATGATCGATCTAAGCCATGATCTCGATCGGCGATGATCGATCCGATGGTTGTGATCCATCTGATCGGTGACAATCCGACGGTTGCGATCCATCCAAGCCATGATCCCGATCGGCGATGATCGATTCGACGGTTGCGATCCATCCGATCGGCAATGATCCGACGGTTGCGATCGATCCAAGCCATGATCCCGATTAGCGATGATCGATCCGACGGTTGCAATACATCCGATCGGCGATGATCCGATGACAGTTGCGATAGATCCAAGCCATGATCCCGATCGGCGATGATCAATCCGACGGTTGCGATCCATCCGATCGGTGACGATCCAATGGTTGCGATCGATCCAAGCCATGATATCGATCGACGATGATCGATCTGACGATCGTGATCCATCAGATTGGCGATGATCCGATGGTTGCGATCGATCGAAGCCATGATCCTGATCGATCCGATGGTTGCGATCCATCCGATCGGCGATGATCCGACGGTTGCGATCCATTCGATCGGCAAAGATTCGATGGTTGCGATCGATCCAAGCCATGATCCTGATTGGCGATGATCGATGAAACTGTTGCGATCAATCCTATCGGCGTCAATCTGACAGTTGCAATCGATTCAAGCCATGATCTCGATCAGCGATGATCAATTCGACGGTTGCAATCCATCCGATCAGCGAAGATCCAATGGTTGCGATCAATCCAAGCAATGATCCCAATTGGCGATGATCGATCAGACCGTTGCGATCAATCCGATCGGCGACGATCCGATGGTTGCGATCGATCCAAGCCATGATCCCGATCAGCGATGATCAATCTAATGATTGCGATCCATCCGATCAGCGATGATCCAACGGTTGCGATTGATCCAAGCCATAATCTTGATCTGCGATGATCGATCCGACGGTCGCGATCCATCTGGTCCTTGACAATCCGACGATTGTGATCGATCCAAGCTATGATCCCGATCGGTGATGATCGATCGGACTGTTGCGATCCATCCGATCGGCTACGATCTGGCGGTTGTGATCGATCTAAGCCATGATCTCGATCGGCGATGATCGATCGGACGGTTGCGATCCATCCGATCGGCGATGATCCGACGGTTGCAATCGATCCAAGCCATGATCCCGATCGGCAATGATCGATCCGATGGCTGCGATCCTTTCGATCCGCGATGATCCGATGGTTGTGATCAATCCAAGCCATGATCTCGATCGACGATGATCGATCCGACGGTTGTGATCCATCCGATCGACGACGATCCAACGGTTGCAATCGATATAAGTCATGATCCCGATCGGCGATGATCGATCGGATCGTTGCGATCCATCCGATCGACAATGATCCGATGGTTGCGATCGATCCAAGACATGATCTCAATCGGTGATGATCGATCCGACCGTTGCGATCCATCCGATCGGCGATGAACTGACGGTTGCGATCATTCCAAGCCATGATCCCGATCGGCGATGATCGATCCGATGGTTGCGATCCATCAGATCGGCGATGATCCAACGGTTGCGATCGATCCAAGCCATGATCCCAATCGGCGATGATCGATCGAACCGTTGCGATCCATCCGATCGGCTACGATCGGTGGTTGCAATCGATCCAAGTCATGATCCCGATTGTCGATGATCGTTCTGACGGTTGCAATCCATCCGATCGGCGACGATCCGACGGTTGCGATCGATCCAAGCCATGATACCGATCATCGATGATCGATCCCACGATCGCAATCCATCCGATTGGTGACGATCCGACAATTGCGATCGATCGAAGCCATGATCCCGATCGGTGATGATCGATCCGACAGTTGCGATCCATCCGATCGACGATGATCCAACGGTTGTGATCGATCCAAGCCATGATCCTGATCGGCGATGATCGATCCGATGGTTGCGATCCATCCGATCAGCGTCGATCCATCCGATGGTTGCGATCGATGCAAGCCATGATCCCGATCGGCGATGATCGATCCGACGGTTGTGATCCATCCGATCCGCGAAGATCCAATGGTTGCAATCGATCCAAGCAATAATCCCAATTAGCGATGATCGATCAAACCATTGTGATCAATCCGATTGGCTATGATCTGACGGTTGCGATCGATCTAAGCCATGATCCTGATCGGCGATGATCGATCCGAACGTTGCGATCAATCCGATCGGCAACGATCCGACGATTGTGATCCATCCAAGCCATGATCCCGATCGAAGATGACCGATCCGACGATTGCGATCCATCCGATAGACGATGATCCGACGGTTGCAATCGATCCAAGCCATGATCTTGATCTGCGATGGTCGATCATACCATTGCGATCCATCCGATAGGCGATGATCGATCGGACTGTTGCGATCCATCCGATTGGTGAGGATCCGACGGTTGTGATCCATCTGATCGGCAACGATCCGATGGTTGCAATCGATCCAAGCCATGATCCCGATCGGCGATGTTCGATCCAACGGTTGCGATCCATCCGATTGGCGACGATCCGACTGTTGCGATCGATCAAGCCATGATCTCGATCGGTGATGATCGATCCGATGGTTGCGATCCATCCAATTAGCGAGGATCCGATGGTTACGATCGATCCAAGACATGATCACGATCGGTTATGATCGATACAACGGGAGATGAATTAGCTTCTCTCTCTAGGATGGGAGCTTCTCTCTCTTGGTTTTCGCTCGCCCGCTCCCGTTCTTTCTTGACTGTTTTCTGATTTGGTCTTCATGGCTTCCTTTTTTTTTTTTTTTTTGAAAAGTGAAGTATGAAATTTATAAGTAAAGGAGAGTTAAGTACAAGAAAAGGGGCATACCCCGGATAAGACAAGTAAGAACAGTAGAAACCTAAACAACAGGTGAAGACATCTCACACGAGATGAAAGCACAATCGTGATGGAGTCACGGTAGAAATCATAAACAAAGGGCATCAGCTCGAGATAGAGGAAGGGAGCTGCCACTTTTCAATCAATTTTTGATGACCCTCCTTCCTGGGAAAAATAGCACCATCCAAACTCGCCCTAACAGAGTCCATAATCTTTGAAAAGATCCCAGCTTCATTAAGAGGTCTTTGGCCATGCTTGCGAGAGTTCCTTTCAAACCAAATGAGGTACAAAGAAGCTCCCAAAGCCAGTCTGCAAATAATTGAATGAAGGGATTTGCCTTTGATATTCCTGCAGAGCCACGGTCTCAAGAGCTCCCAAGATGAAGGATAATGCTCAAAATCGCACAAACTGGCAATAGAAGACCAGATCCGAAAGGAAAAAGGGCAGCTGAAAAATAGATGGCTATGATCCTCTGTATGGTCTTGGCATAGAAAGCAGGATAAGGAGAGTTGACCTTGAACACCAAAGGAATGGAGACGATCTTGAGTAGAGAGTCTACCTCTAATAGCAAGCCATAAAATAAATGAGTGCCTAGGCACATGATGAGGAAACCAAAGAAGATGCGCCCAGTCCACACGGCCGCTCGGAGTCCGGATGCAATTCCAAACACCCTTAATAGAGAAGGCTGGGGAACCATCCCAAAGAATCTTGTCCTGATGGCTGCAATCAGGGGGATCAAGGGATCTAGAGTCTTCCTTCAAAGCTATCAGCTCAATAGAATTAGCTACCGGCCATCTCCATGAGCCGCCAAAAATAATGTCACTAACCTTTGCATTTATCCCAAGTCCGGAGTCGGAAATGACTCTAGCATGAGAGGAGGAACAAATAGGGCCAAGAGGCCTCCAAGAATCAAACCAAAGGGAAGTATCTCCACCATTCCCTACATTGACGGAGATGAAAGCCCTGATTCTGTCCCGAAGCTTTAGGATTTTCCTCCAGGTCCAAGAGCAGTTCCAAGGAACTTTTGCCACCCAGAAGTGGTCTTTATGCAGCAGATTCCTCTTGACCCAAGCAGCCCACAGGGAATTAGAGCAGGGCTGGCAAAGAAGCCAAATATAACGGGTCATGGAGGCAGTGTTCCAATCACGAATCTTTTTGATTCCCAATCCTCCTTCGGGTTTCGGACAAGAGATATCACTCCAAGCAACTTTAGCACCAGAGTGACTTAAGGAAGTACCTTTCCATAAGAAAGCAGAGAGAATACCTTCTATATCTTTGATGACTTTGACTGGTAGAATAAAGTGGGAGCTCCAAAAAGTCTGGATACTGAATATAATTGATTGAATAAGTTGAAGCCTTCCAGCATAGGAGAGGAAGCGATTAGTCCAGAGCTTGATCCTCTTCAATATACGATCCACCAAGGCTTGACAGTCCAAAGCTTTGAGCTTCGAGGAGATGAGAGGAACCCCCAAATATCTAATAGGAAATGAACCCATATTGTATCCTATGAAATTTGCAAGATCATGTTGCGAGGAAGCAGTCATACCCGAGAGAAAGATGGAACTTTTAGAGCTGTTTGGGGTTAAGCCCGATAGAGAGGAGAAGGTATCAAGGGCATTCTTCACTACTTGGACAGAATTAAGATCCCCCGACAGAAAACCAGCAGGTCATCCGCAAAGCAAAGATGAGATAAATTTGATTTCCGGCATCTCCAATGAAATTTGAAAGTGGTGGAAGCTTGGATTTTAAACTCAAGAATCCTAGAGAAGACATCCATGCAAATGACAAATAAATAAGGTGAGATAGGATCACCTTGACGGAGGCCTTTCTTCCCTTCAAAGAAACCATTGAGTTCCCCATTAATAGAAATAGAGTACTTGGCAGAGGTGACACACGCCTTGATCCAGCCGATAAAGATCGTAGGGAATCCAAGATGCAGAAGGGTATCCCAAAGGAAGTCCCACCGGACCGAATCAAAAGCCTTCATAAGATCAATTTTGAGAGTACAATTTGGGGTTGACGAAGGGAGATGATATCCACGAACTAGCTCCTGGGCCATAAGAATGTTGTCCCCAATATGTCTATCTTGGACAAAGGCAGACTGGGCGTTGTTGATAATAGACGGAAGAACTGCTTTAAGACGACTAGCAAGGAGCTTTGAAATACATTTGTAGATAGAATTGCAGCATGAAATAGGTCTAAAGTCCTTTAATTTAGAGGCATTAGGAACTTTAGGGATGAGAGCCACAATAGTGCAATTTGCTTCCTTGAGGAGAATCCCATTAGAGAAGAAATCCTTAATAGCTTTTGAGATATCAGCTCCCACAATATGCCAAGTCCGATGGAAGAAGTAAGCATTGAAACCGTCCGGACCAGGTGATTTATTAGGGTGGAGACTGAAGAAAGCAGATTTGATTTCATCTTCGGAGAAGTCGCAGCTTAACATAGAAGCTTGTTCAGGAGATAGGATCCTTTCTTTGAAGAAACAGGACATAATGCTGCCATCATAAGTAGATTTGCAATCCGAGCCGAGGAGCAACTTATAGAAATGAACAACCTCACGAGAGATCTGATCCTTATCCCTGATCCAATCCCCATTATCCTTCTGAATAGACAGAATTTTGTTCACATTGGATCTACCCTTGATAGAGTTGAGAAAGAAAGCTGAATTGTGATCTGATGGCTTCTCTCTCTAAAATGAGAGCTTCTCTCTCTAAGCACTCCGTCTCTTGCTTCTCCCTTCTTGTTCGCTAATCGGTTGCTATGGAAGGCTCAGCTCTGGTGGATCTACCCGGAAGGATTGTTCCCCTTCCTGTTCCTAAGGTGATCTCGGATGGTATAGCCCTGGATGAGGTTTCTTTGGAATCCTCATCCATCTCTATTCCAGTCGATGTTTTAGGTGGGACGTCTAGGATCGTTGAGGCCCGGTGCGCTGCTCACATTCCTCCGTCTTCCTCTGTTCTTGGCGTCGATGCTTCTCCTTCCCTAAGGCTCGATTCGTCCACCTCCTCTGTTTCGATTTCGAAGCCGGATGTCTTTCTGAGTTCTGCAGTTTGGTCTCAGGGTGCTCCTTGCTTCGGATGTGCGGATCCTTCCGTGCTGGCGGTTCTCTCCTTGGGATCGCTGGGGGGAGATGTCTGTGATGCTTCTTCCAGGATCGGTCTCGATGCGGCCGATTTAGAGATCCACTGCTCTTCATCTGTTCTCTCGCATGTCCGCGGCTCTGCTTCGTCTCCTTCGGGATCTCTGAATCCACTTCCTTACCATTGTCCGGATCGTTCTTCTTCGTTTGGTGATCCGCTGGAGCTAACCTCAGTTCTTCCGCTCGGGCCGTCTTCCGCTCATTCTCCTCTCGCGTCTCAGTGCCTGCGTCCCCCCCATTACCCGGTTCGTTCATCTCCAAATGATTGTCCGTTGGGTGCAGAGAAGCTTCCTGCCTCTTCGTCAGGGCTTGAATTTGATTTCCATAATTTCCCGCCTTTGGGAAGGTCTCCGGTTATTTCAAAATCCATTGCGTCTTCGAATGCTGATCTGGCGCTGCACCCTCCGGGCAAACGGGATGATGTTCCATATCGGGCTATCGGGAGAGAGGATCCGATAGAGGCGAAGGTTAGCTGGGCTTCTTTGGTTTCGGATAAGCCTTCTGTTATGAAACTGTCTTATTGCAAGACCTCCTCTACTACGAATGAAGAAGGCAGGGTGCGGATATCTCTTCCTCCGGCTATTGCTCGGAATGGTGCTGCTATCTGGGCGAACACTATCGTTGGCTTTTTCTTGGACAAGCTCCCCTTTTCCTTGGTGCAATCCTATGCCCATAGGATGTGGGATAACAGAGGACTTCTGGAGGTGCTTAGCAATGGCAACGGTTTCTTCTTCTTCAAGTTTTCAACTCAGGCAGAGCTTTCAGCTGTTCTCGATGGGGGTCCCTGGTATTTTGGAGGTCGTCCGATCTTCTTAAAGCCTTGGCGTCCGGGTATGACTTTATCCAAAGGTGGCTGCAGAAAAGTTCCTATATGGGCTCTGTTTTTCAATGTTCCCTTAGAGTTCTGGAACGCTGAGGGACTTAGCCATATTGCCAGCACCGTTGGGACTCCTCTCCATGCGGACAATATGACTTCCTCTCTCCAGCGACTTTCCTTTGCTAGAATATGCATTGAAATAGGTATCGACGACCCTCTCCCTAACTCCATGGACCTGGTTTTGGAGGACGGAAGTTTAGTGGAAATCCTCATTGAATATAAATGGGTGCCAAAGAAATGCCCTGTCTGTATGGAGTTTGGCCACCTTCCTAAAAACTGCAAGAAGATCTCTCGGCAAGCTTGGGTTCCAAAAGTTTCTGCTGGCCCAGCTAAGCCATATCTTTCTTCTACTAATTCTCCTGCTAAGCCCGTTTCTTGTAATGCCACCTTGCCCGATTCGGGTGTTGCCCCTTTGCTCGGGCTGTTGTCTGGAGCTCCCAAGCCGGTTGCGGGATCCTCTGTTTCGGGAAGCTGTGCGATTGCAAATCCCTTCGCGCCGCTCCAGGTATGCGATGATATGAATGGCGAGCGGAGGATTCACGAAGACTCTCACCTTCTCACCCTTGCTGTAGATTCTGAAGCACAGCTGCAATTTCGGAACGAAGACTCTCTCGATCCGCCTGGAACAGTAACTTTGGAAGATCCGAATTCTGACGATCCGCTTTCTCTAGCTACAGTTGCTGCTACAGTTGCTGCTACAATGCCTGCTACAGTAGCTACAGTGCCTGCTACAGTGCCTGATCCGAATTCTGAAGATCCGAATTCTGACGATCCGCTTTCTTTAGCTACAGTTGCTGCTACAGTGCCTGCTACAGTTGCTGCTACAGTGCCGCCTGCTAACGATCCATTAGCTGTTATAGATCCGCCTGCTACAGGAGCTTTGGGAGATCCGAATTTTGACGATCCGTTTCCTCTAGCTACAGTGCCATTTCAAACTTCCTCTGTTCCTCGTGTTAGGGACTCCACCTCCTCTTCCCCCCCCTGTTTTGGATGTGAGGATTCGCCGTCCTCTTCTAGCACTCCACCACTTGCTAGGAAGATTATCATTGTTGATGAAGTTGAGAGAAAGCTGGGAAGGAAGAAGAAGGATAAGAGGAAATCTGGGAATTCTGGCTGCTCCAGGGGGTTTCCTCCACAGAACTCCAAATGATTAAGCTCGCGGCTTGGAACGTGAGGGGTATCAACGATCTCTCCAAAAAAGCTGAGGTCAGATACCTGGTCAATTCCCATCATTTCTCCTGTATAGCTCTTCTGGAAACAAAGATTAAGGAGTGTAATAAAGGATATTTTCAATCTGGCATGTTCAATGGATGGCAATGCGTTAATTCTTTTGACGGTAATGGATCCGGTAGGATCTGGGTTTGGTGGAATCCTAAGCTTCTTCAAGCTAATATTGTTTCTTTAAATGATCAAGCTATTCATCTATCTTTAACTGTTATTGACTCTGGCGTCAGTTTTGCTGCTTCTTTTGTGTATGGTGCAAATGACGCTACTACAAGGAAAATGCTCTGGGCAAATTTGATCGATCAAGCACAGTCTTTTTGCCTTCTGCCTTGGATTATCATGGGGGACTTTAATGCCATCCGTTATCGCCATGAAAGGAAAGGAGGTAGCAGTGCGTGGTCCAATACTATGAATGATCTTAATGACTCTCTTCTTGAAGCTGGCTTGGATGATCTGAGATTTGGGGGTCCTCTCTTCACCTGGCACAATTCCAGACTCCATGGGCACATTCTTAGAAAACTCGACAGGGCCCTTGTGAACCCGGCTTGGCTTCACTCTTTTGCTGATTCATATGCTGAATTCCTCCCTTTTGGTCTTTCGGATCATGCAACGGTTGTGGCTAATCTTGGGATCTCTGTTCCTCAATTCAAACCTCCTTTCAAATTTTTTAACTTCTGGTCTTCATTTGATGAATTCTATCCTCTAGTAGAGCAAATCTGGAATACTACGGTGACTGGTCATGCCATGTTTAGACTGTACAAAAAGCTTAAACTTGTTAAAGTTGCATTGAAGGCTCTGAGCAAGAGCAAGAACAATTTGATTAACGGGGACCTTGCATCTCTTCGTTCCGAACTTGCAGCTGTGCAGTCTTCCATTGCGGCTGGTAACAATGACATTGAGCTCTTGGCGAAGGAAGTTGAATGCTCTAATAGGCTGTCCCTTGCATGTAAAGGGAAGGAGAGTTATGCCAGGCAAAGAAGTAGAATTCAGTGGCTGAAAGATGGGGATCAATGCTCCTCCTTTTTCTTCAACACTGTTAAAGGAAGGAACAATGTTAACAAGATTTTCTGCATCCAGAAGGAAAATGGCGATTGGATCCGGGAGAAGAATCAGATTGCTTTTGAGGTAGTCGACTATTATAAGCAGCTCCTTGGATCGAAATGTTTTACCAGCTATATTGGCCGGGATGGTCTTTCGGAATATGTGAGCTGTGCTCTGACTCATGAGCAAAGGAGCTTCCTAAGCAATGAATTTTCTGATGTGGAAATAAAAGATGCCATTTTTAGCCTTCACCCAAACAAAGCTCCAGGTCCGGATGGGTTTAATGCTTATTTTTTCCATAAGACTTGGCACATCGTTGGAGCTGATTTTATCTCCGCTATCAAGGAGTTCTTTTCTAAGGGGATGCTTCTCAAAGAGGTTAATTGCACGATCATTGCCCTCATCCCTAAGGTCCCCAATGCCTCAAAATTGAAGGACTTTAGGCCTATTTCTTGCTGCAATACTGTGTATAAGTGCATCTCCAAACTGATTGCTAACCGGCTGAAGCTTGTCCTGCCTTCTTTTATTAATATTGCTCAGTCTGCTTTTGTTCAAGGGAGGCACATTGGTGATAACATCCTGTTGGCTCAGGAGCTGGTCCGTGGGTATCATCTCTCTTCATCCTCTTCAAATTGTGCTCTAAAGATTGATCTTATGAAGGCTTTTGATTCGGTAAGGTGGGATTTCCTTTGGGATTCCCTCCAGCTTCTTGGATTTCCTCCACGGTTCATTGGATGGATCAGGACCTGTGTCTCCACTGCAAAGTATTCCGTGGCTATTAATGGGGAACTTAATGGCTTCTTCGAAGGAAAGAAAGGTCTTCGCCAAGGTGATCCTATTTCTCCTTACTTGTTTGTCATTTGTATGGATATTTTCTCTAGAATCCTTGATCGGAAAATCCATGTTTCCCCTTCTTTTAAGTATCATTGGAGGTGCCGGAAATCAAATGTTTCACACTTATGTTTTGCCGATGATTTGATGATTTTCTGCCGGGGTGATATGGACTCGATTAGAGTAATTAAAGATTCTTTGGACACCTTCTCCTCCTTTTCTGGACTCACCCCAAATAATTCGAAATGCTCTGTTTTCATTTCGGGTGCTTCGGATCAGCTGCAGCGTGACATTGTTGATTTCTTGGGTTACTCTCTTGGCTCCTTTCCTATTAAATACCTTGGTGTTCCTCTCATCTCCACACGGCTTAAAGCTACTGATTGCCAAGCACTTGTGGACCGTATTATTGGAAGAATCAAGGTTTGGACCAATCGTTTTCTCTCCTATGCTGGTAGATTGCAACTCATACAGTCTGTCCTCTTCAGCATCCAGTCTTATTGGTGTGCTCATTTCATTCTTCCAGCAAAGGTCTCCAAGGATATTGAAAGTATTCTATCGGCTTTCCTATGGAATGGTGTTTCTTTAAACCGGTATGGTGCAAAAGTCTCTTGGGCTGATATCTCTACTCCAAAGGCTGAAGGGGGTCTGGGAATCAAGAAGGTCCGAGATTGGAATGCTGCTTCTTTGTCTCGGTACATTTGGTTATTATGTCAACCGTGTACCAACTCCTTATGGTCGGCCTGGGTAAAGATGAATCTTCTGCACAAGGAACAGTTCTGGGTGGCAAAAGTCCCATGGAACTGCACTTGGACTTGGAGGAAAATTCTCAAGATGCGGGGTAGAGTGAAGGATTTCATCTCTGTTAAAGTGGGGAATGGCTCTAACACTTCTCTTTGGTTTGATTCTTGGAAACCTCAAGGCCCCATTTGCTCCTCTACTCACGCTAGAGTTATTATTGATTCGGGTCTTTCAAAGGATGCAAAGGTTAGTGCTATTATTTCTTTTGGAACTTGGGAGTGGCCTGTTTCAAATTCGGTTGAGCTGATCACTTTGAAAGAAGAGACCCGCTCCCTCTCTCCCCCTGACTGCAGCACCCACGATAGGGTTTTATGGGATGGATCTTCCGTTTTCTCCATTAAAAAGGTTTGGAATATCCTCCGATCTCCTTCCCTCTGTGTTGATTGGGCTCACTTACTTTGGTTTAAGCATCATATCCCGAGGCACTCCTTTATTTTATGGCTAGCTATTAGAGGTAGACTTTCTACTCAGGACCGCCTGGTATCATTTGGTATTCTCAGTCATATGACTTGCTCATTATGCCAAGATCGAATTGAGGACCATGGTCATCTATTTTTTAGTTGCCCCTTCTCCTTTCGGGTTTGGCAGTCCATAGCTGGCAAATGTAATCTATATCATTACCCTTCTTCTTGGGAGCGTCTGAGGCCGTGGCTCAGCAGAAACATTAATGGTGCAAATCTTCAATCCTCTCTTAGCAGGCTGGCTTTGGGAGCTTCTGTCTATTACATTTGGAATGAAAGGAACTCTCGCATGCATGGGCGGTTGCCTCTTAATGAGATCGGCATCGTTACCAAGATCATTGAATCAGTTAGGCTAAAGCTTGAGGGAGAAAAGTTTCCCAGGAATGCTACTAATCTACAGCTGCTAGATAGGTGGCAGCTACCCGCTTCCCTACTGGATTGATCTTGTCTTTCACTCGTTTTGAGCTCCTTTGTTAGTTGCTTGGTTTCTTTGTGGGTTGGGTTACCATTACTGTGGGTATTCTCTTCCATTTGCTTGCTGCGTAACCCTTGGTGGATGTAATCCAAATGGGGGTTTTCTTCCCATATTTTGATCCGGGGTATGCCCCGAGTACCTGTACTTATAACTTTTCACTTTCTTATTAATACATCTCACACATTTACCTTTCAAAAAAAAAAAAAAAAAAAAGAAAGCTGAATTGTGATCTCCTTCTTTCAGCCACTGAATGCGACTACGCTGCCTAGCGTAGCTTTCTTTCCCTCTAGAGACAAGCGACAGTCTCTTAGCACAATCAATTGCCTTCTCCAGCAGATGAACATCATTATTCCTAGACGCAATTGAAGCTTGCAGATCAGCAAGCTCGGTGCGAATGAGAATTAGATCGCCATTTATTAACTTGTTCTTTGTCTGGCACAGAGCTTTCAAGGCCGTCTTCACAAGTTTGAGCTTCTTATAAACTCTGAACATAGAATATCCAGCAATCGGAGTAGCCCAGATTTCCTCAATTAACGGAAGGAATTCATCAAATTCAGTCCAAAAGTTAAAGAATTTAAAAGGCGATTTGTAAAGAGGCAAACTAACTCCAAGATTGACCACGGCAGGGGAGTGATCCGAAAGACCATATGGGAGAAATTCAGCATTAGATTGAGAGAAGACGTTGAACCAGGAAGGGTTAACAATCGCCCTGTCCAATTTCCTGAGGATGTGGCCCTGGGTTCTGGAGTTGTGCCAAGTAAAGAAACAACCACCGTAACGAAGATCGTCCAAACCAGCAGATAACAGAGCATCATTGAATTCCTCCATGAAACCAGGCCAGTCGGAAGAGCCACCTTTGCGTTCATGGCGATAACGGATGGCATTGAAGTCACCCATGACAAGCCAAGGAATCTGGGCAAAGATTGTAGCTTGATGCTTCAAAATATCCCACAGATGTCTTCTTGCTGTCAGAACATTGGAGCCGTAGGCAAAGGAGACAGCAAATTTATCATTGGAACCAAGAATAGTGATATGAAGATGGAAGATCTGGTCGTGAAGGGAAACTACATCTGCACGGAGCTTGTTAGGGTCCCAGAACACCCAGATTCTACCAGAGTCGCCACCATCGTAGGAATTGATGCAGTCCCAGCCCTTGATCAAAAACTTTTCTATTTTCTCCTTATTACAAGATCTGATCTTCGTCTCAAGCAGAGCAATACATGATAGATTATGAGAGCGCACAAGATTGCGAATTTCCCTGTGCTTAGAGGGATCATTTAGACCCCTAATGTTCCAAGTTGCCAGCTTAATCATTAAGAAGCCGAAGGTGACTTCCGACTGGATTTCCCAGAGCCTCCACAATTCTTCTTGCCCTTCTTCGGCCGACCCAGCTTTTTCTCAACTTCATCAATCAAATTGAGCCTCCTAGCAAGAAGAGGAGTGCTCGAAGGAGACGAGGAAGGAGAAGAATCCTCACATCCAAAACAGGGGGGGGATAAAGCAGAGGAGGAGAAGTCCCTAACCAGAGAAACAGAGGAATTTCCAAATGGGACTATAGCTACTGTAGCAAATGCATTCGGATCGTCAACAGCTCCTGTACCAGACGGATCGTCAACAGCAAACGGGTCATCCGGTACTGTAGCTACTGTAGCTACTGTAGCAAATGCATTCGGATCGTCAAATATCGGATCGTCAACAGCTCCTGTACCAATCGGGAAATCCTCCGAAGACAGAGAGTCGAAAGAATTGGTAGAGCAGATCAATCCACTAGCAGAAGAAACACGATGAGAGAGAGCCTTTGTAGGATGAAGATGCAGAGCATTGGAGGAAGGGGAGGACATATTCAACACAATACAAGAGATATTTTGAGAGTGAACAAGGTGACGGACCTTCGAGAGCTTTGAGGGATCGTTGAGGCCCCGGATGTTCCAAGAAGCTAGCTTAATCATTTGGAGGACTTTGAAGACTTCCCTCTGGGATTGGCCGAACATCCAATCTTCTTCTTGTCCTTCTTCTTCCTTCCCAGTTTCATCTCCACTTCATCAATCATATTGAGCTTCCTAGCAAGGAGAGGGGTACTGGATGGGGATAAGGAAGTAGGAGTAGGGATAAGGAAGCTCCGACTCCCTCTTCGGTCCATTTTCTTCCCGCTTCCTGTGTTTCCTCCATGACGTTCCCGAGCGATGCCGTTTCTTCTTGTTTGCCTCGTGGGTCTGGGATTGCTTCTCTAAATGTGCAGGAGTCCCAGTTTCTTCTTCTGTGATTTTGAAGGATGATTCTCCTGGCAGTGCTTCTGCCGCTGTTATTCCGTCCGGGATGGACCCCCCAGCAAGCAGGGAAGCTCCTTTGGCTGCTTCTGTCCTACATCGTCCGCTAAACTCCCTTGTGCCGATTCTTCATGGGTTTACTCACTGGTTCCGGTGATGGCGAAGCTTCTCCTCCGTCGAGCACTCCTCCTTCTTCGAGCGCTCAGGTTCTGCGGAAACCATCTTGCCCGGTCCGTGGCGCCCGCTGGACCGATGGTCCGTGCTCTGCTCCGAGTGACGCTCCACAGGTACCCGATTCTACTATTTTGCCATGTCACTCAAATTTTGAAATTAGTTCGGCTATGTTCCCGCCGCTTCAGCCCATCCCTGTTTCCTTGGAGATTTCTCCTCCCTCGGCTCTTCCGAAGGACTCCCATGGCGCCTCCTGTGAGCAGGACGTTGCAATGGGCTCGCATCCGTCTGACTGGGCGTCCTTGCTTAAAGCGACCCCTTCTTCTATGCAGCTCAAATTCATTAAACCGGAGTTTTGTTCAATTGAGGGCAAGCTCACTATAAAACTTCCTTCTTCAGTGGCACACAAAGGCTCATCTATCTGGAAGAACACCATGGTGGGGTTTTTCCTGGACAAACTTCCTTTCTCTCTGGTTCAAGCGTCCGCAATGAAGCACTGGGGCAAGCTCGGTTTGCTGAATGTTCTAAGTAACGGCAACGGTTTCTTTTTCTTCAATTTCCCTGACTCGGGTAGCCTTAATGAAGCTCTGGAGGGCGGTCCTTGGCACTTTGGGGGGAGACCTATCTTCTTAAAGAGATGGTCCTCATGCATGAATCTTTCAATGGAGGGCTGCAGGAAAGTCCCGATCTGGGCTCACTTCTACAACGTCCCTCTGGAGTTTTGGACTGAAGACGGCCTTAGTTACATTGCAAGCATGGTCGGGAAGCCACTGCATGCTGACAAAATGACAACCTCTCTAAGGAGACTAAGCTATGCCAGAATTTGTATTGAGATTGATATAAATGATTCTCTCCCGGACGCTTTCGATATCGAATTGGAGGATGGGAGTGTTGCTGGAATCCAAATTGCTTACAACTGGATCCCAAAGAGGTGCTCTATTTGTAAGGTGTTCGGGCACCTATCTTCTAATTGCAAGAAAGCTGGTCATCAGGTTTGGATTCCTAAACCTGCTCATCCAAATTCATCTCCGCTACGTGATGGGGAATGGAAGACTGTGAATTCTAACCGTAAGGCAGAGCCGGGCAATCCTCCACGCTCGTCCAAAGCTAAGCACGTCTCTGTTTCTATGACTCAGGCTGTTCCAAACCAGGAAGCCCTTCCAATGTATGGTTTGCACTCTTCTGTCAATTCTTTCGATGCCCTGAGATCGGATGAGGCTCTCCCTGCTATGCATTTGCATGCTGAGTCTGCAGCTAATCAATACAAGTCTCCACGTTGGACTTGACTCATGTTTGATCTAATTTCAATCTTGGAGCAACGCTTCGTATGAGATTTTATTTGGGTCCGATCTTAGTTTGATCTAAGCCGAACTTGTGCCAATGCCCGAGATTCGACTTGATTCAGAATTGACATTGGTTTGATCTAACCCAATTTTTAAACAAATGCAGCATACTGAACTAAATTCAAGTTTGATCTTCATTTCATTCAAACTAATCTTGTGGAGCATTGCTCTAGATTGGACATGATTCAGGTTCGATCAAATGAAAAGAGATCAAAGTTTGATCTAGGCCGATCATATTATAATGTTTTAGATTGAAATTGATTCGGGCTTGATCTTATTTGATCTGAAATAATCATGGAGTAACACTCTAAATTGAACTCGATTCTGGTTTGACCTAACTTGATCTTCGAACGATGCTCCTAATTTAACTTGATTCAGGTTCGATCAGAGTTTGATCTAAATTGATATCGAAGTAATGCTTCATATTATACTTAATTTGGGCTCTATCTTGGTTTGAACTAACCCAATCTTGAAGCAGCACTCTAAAAAAGACTTGATTTAGGTTTGTTGTTTTATCGATCCCGATTTTAGGGCAACGCTTTAGATTTGATCTGATTTGGGTTTATTCTAAGTTTGATCAAACATAATCTTAGTGCAATGCTCTCGATTAAACTTGATTTGGGTATTATCTTTAACTTCATCGAGCCTAATCTTAGAGCAAAACTCAAAATTAAACTTGATTAGTGTTTGATCTAACCTGATCATGATGCAGCATCACTCCATATTGAACTTGATTCATCTTAGAGCTAAAATTGATCCAACCCGACCTTAGAGAAATGCTCCATATCGAACTTTATTTTGGGTTTGACCTAAGTTCGATCCGACCCTATCGTGGAACAATGCATTAAATTGCATTTGATTCATATTTGATTTGAGTTTGAACCAAATCAATCTTGGAGGAACGCAGCATATTTCACTTAATTCGAGATTGATATAAGTTTGATCCAATACGATCTTTGAGGAATGCTCTACATCGGACTTGATTTGTGTTTGATCTTGGTTTGATCAAGCTCAACCTAAGATCAAGGCTCCGTATTGAACTTAATTCCGATTTGATCAAAGTTTAGTTGAACCCGCGATCTTAGAGCAATGTTACATATTTGATTTGTTCCAGGTCCGATTTAAGTTTAATCCACCCTGATATTAGAGCAATGCTTTAAATTGAACTTGATTGGGGTTTGATCAGTTCGATATAACAATAATAGAATCCAGATTGGACTTGATTTGGGTTTGATATAAGTTTGACCCAACTCGATCGTCGAGCAATGCTCTCGATTTGACTTGGTTTGGGTTTGATCCAACCTTTTCTTAGAGCAATGCTGCAAATTAGATTTGATTCATGTGGATCTAATTTGATCTAACCTGGTCATATTGCAATGCTTTAGATTGGACTTATTTTGAAATTTGATCTAAGTTTGGCTTGACCCAATCTTGGAGAATCACTTCCAATTGGACTTGACTCAGAAGGTTTGATCTAAGTTTGATCCAATCCGAACTTAGAGCAACATTCCAAATTCAAATTGATTTAGCCTTGATTTGGCTCGATCTTGTAGCAACGCTCCATATTGAACTTCATTTAGCTTGATATAGGTTAGATCTAATCCAATCATGGAGTAATGCTTCGATTGAACTTGATTTTAGTTTGATTTCACCCAATCTTGGTGTAACGCTCGAGAATGAACTTATTTGGGTCTGAACTTAGCTCCATCTAACCCGATCTTAGAAATTAGCTCTACATTTAACTTTATTTATGATTGATCTTAATTTTATCCAACTCGATATTATATAAGTGCTCTAGATTGAACTTGATTTGTGTTTGATTTAATTTGATTTAACTATATCTTGATTCAACACTCTAAATTGAAGTTGATTCATGTTTGATGTAAATTTTATCCGACCCAATCTCGGAGCAATTGTCTAGATGGGATCTGATTGGTGTTTAACTTGAACTTGGTTCAACCCAGTGTTGAAAAATATCTCTAAGTAACTCTCTAGATTGTACTTGATTCGAATTTGGTCTAATTTGATCTAACTTTGATCTATCAATATTGGAGGAATGCTCGAGATTGTACTTAATTGAGGTTTGATCTAAGTTTGATCCAACACAATCTTGAAACGATGCTCCACGTTGGACTTGACTCATGTTTGATTTAAGTTTGATCTAATTTCAATCTTGGAGCAACGCTCCGTATGAGATTTTATTTGGGTCCGATCTTAGTTTGATCTAACCCGAACTTGTGCCAATGCCCGAGATTCGACTTGATTCAGAATTGACATTGGTTTGATCTAACCCAATTTTTAAACAAATGCAGCATATTGAACTAAATTCAAGTTTGATCTTCGTTTCATTCAAACTAATCTTGTGGAGCATTGCTCTAGATTGGACCTGATTCAGGTTCGATCAAATGAAAAGAGATCAAAGTTTGATCTAGGCCGATCATATTTTAATGTTTTAGATTGAAATTGATTCGGGCTTGATCTTATTTGATCTGAACTAATCATGGAGTAACACTCTAAATTAAACTCGATTCGGGTTTGACCTAACTTGATCTTCGAACGATGCTCCTAATTTAACTTGATTCAGGTTCGATCAGAGTTTGATCTAAATTGATATCGAAGCAATGCTTCATATTATACTTAATTTGGGCTCCATTTGTTTGAACTAACCCGATCTTGAAGCAGCACTCTAAAAAAGACTTGATTTAGTTTGTTGTTTTATCGAAACCGATTTTAGGGCAACGCTTTAGATTTGATCTGATTTGGGTTTATTCTAAGTTTGATCAAACCCAATCTTAGTGCAATGCTCTCGATTAAACTTGATTTGGGTATATTATCTATAACTTCATCGAGCCTAATCTTAGAGCAACACTCAAAATTGTAATCTCTTTGTTAGACTTTTGGAGGCTCCCCTCTAGTCTGGTTATCCTCGGTTTGAGGTTTTCAATCTTTTGGTGGATGTATTTCCCTTGCTAGTTTGCTTTTCGGGCTCTGTCCCGGTTTCTTTTACTTATAACTCCCTGCAACACTCAAAATTAGACTTGATTAGTGTTTGATCTAACCTGATCATGATGCAGCATCACTCCATATTGAACTTGATTCATCTTAGAGCTAAGATTGATCCAACCCGACCTTAGAGAAATGCTCCATATCAAACTTTATTTTGAGTTTGACCTAAGTTCGATCCGACCCTATCTTGGAACAATGCATTAAATGGCATTTGATTCATATTTGATTTGAGTTTGAACCAAATCAATCTTGGAGGAATGCAGCATATTTTACTTAATTCGAGATTGATATAAGTTTGATCCAATGCGATCTTTGAGGAATGCTCTACATCGGACTTGATTTGTGCCTGATCTTGGTTTGATCAAGCTCAACCTAAGATCAAGGCTCCATATTGAACTTAATTCCGAATTTGATCAAAGTTTAGTCGAACTCAATAATCTTAGAGCAATGTTACATATTTGATTTGTTCCATGTCCGATTTAAGAGCAATGCTTTAAATTGAACTTGATTGGGATTTGATCAAAGGTTGATTGAGTTCGATATAACAATAATAGAATCCTGATTGGACTTGATTTGGGTTTGATATAAGTTTGATCCAACTCGATCCTTGAGCAACGCTCTCGATTTGACTTGGTTTGGGTTTGATCCAACCTTTTCTTAGAGCAATGCTGCAAATTAGATTTGATTCATGTGGATCTAATTTGATCTAACCTGGTCTTGTTGCAATGCTTTAGATTGGACTTATTTTGAAATTTGATCTAAGTTTGGCTCGACCCGATCTTAGAGCATCACTTCCAATTGGACTTGACTCAGAAGGTTTGATGTAAGTTTGATCCAATCCGAACTTAGAGCAACATTCCAAATTCAAATTGATTTAGCCTTGATTTGGCCCGATCTTGTAGCAATGCTCCAGATTGAACTTCATTTAGCTTGATGTAGGTTAGATCTAATCCAATCATGGAGTAATGCTTCGATTGAACTTGATTTTAGTTTGATTTCACCCAATCTTGGTGTAACGCTTGAGAATGAACTTTATTTGGGTCTGAACTTAGCTCCATCTAACCCGATCTTAGAATAATGCTCTATATTTAACTTTATTTAGGATTAATCTTAATTTTATCCAACCCGATATTATATAAGTGCTCTAGATTGAACTTGATTTGTGTTTGATTTAATTTGATTTAACCATATCTTGATTCAACACTCTAAATGAAGTTGATTCATGTTTGATGTAAATTTTATCCGACCCAATCTCGGAGCAATTGTCTAGATGGGATCTGATTGGTGTTTAACTTGAACTTGGTTCAACCCAGTGTTGAAAAATATCTCTATGTAACTCTCTAGATTGTACTTGATTCGAATTTGGTCTAATTTGATCTAACTTTGATCTATCAATATTGGAGGAATGCTCGAGATTCGGGATTCGGGATAGAGTGAAGGATTTTATTTCAGTGAAAGTGGGGAATGGAGAAAACACCTCCCTTTGGTTTGATTCATGGAGACCTCAAGGCCCCATAGCTCATCTTCTCAAGCTAGAGTCATTTCTGACTTGGGTCTTACAAAAGAAGCAAAGGTTAGTGCCATTTTTTCATCCGGCAATTGGAGATGGCCTGTAGCAAATTCAAATGAGCTGATCAGCTTGAAAGATGAATCCTGTTCCCTTCCATTGCCCGACTGCTCCCAACATGATATGGTGGTTTGGGTGGATCAAGGGATTTCACAATCAAAAGAGCATGGAACAAACTTCGGTCCTCTTCCCAGCGTGTTGATTGGGCACATTTGGTATGGTTTAAACATCATCCAAGGCATTCTTTCATCTTATGGTTAGCATTAAGAGGTAGGCTTTCCACTCAAGATCGTCTTTTCTCTTTCGGAATTATCCAACACATGACATGCTACTTATGTCAAGATCCAAGGGAGGATCATAGTCACCTGTTCTTTAATTGCCCTTTCTCTTTTCGGGTTTGGTCTACAATTGCTAGTAAATGTGATTTAACGCACTTTCCATTCTCATGGGAGAGTTTGAGGCCGTGTGGCTTTGCAGCAAACTCAATGGGTCCTCTCTTCTCTCCATTGTTAGCAGACTTGCATTGGGAGCTACAATATACTTCATATGGTATGAAAGGAACTCACGCAAGCACGGGTGCAAGGCCCATAATGAAAGAGGAATTATTACTAAGATTATGGATTCGGTTAGGATGAAGTTGGATGGTGCTAAATTTCCTAGAAATACTGCAAATCTCCATGTGTTAGGAAGATGGCATCTTCCCCCTTCCCTTTTCAGAAGCTAATCTGACAGCGATCATAGTTTGAAAGCTCTTAGTTAGTTTTTGGATGATTTCTCTTGAGGTTTGTATTTCCTTTGTTTGAGGATGTATTTCCTTTTGCGGGAAGTATTTCCCTTTGCTTGATTTTGTATCTTCCGGGGAACTTGTACTTGTAACTCCTTTTCTTCCTTGTTAATACAACTCACACTTTTACCTTTGGAGGAATGCTCGAGATTGTACTTAATTGAGGTTTGATATAAGTTTGATCCAATACAATCTTGAAATGATGCTCCACGTTGGACTTGACTCATGTTTGATTTAAGTTTGATCTAATTTCAATCTTGGAGCAACGCTCCGTATGAGATTTTATTTGGGTCCGATCTTAGTTTGATCTAACCCGAACTTGTGCCAATGCCCGAGATTCGACTTGATTCAGAATTGACATTGGTTTGATCTAACCCAATTTTTAAACAAATGCAGCATATTGAACTAAATTCAAGTTTGATCTTCATTTCATTCAAACTAATCTTGTGGAGCATTGCTTGATATAGGCCGATCATATTATAATGTTTTAGATTGAAATTGATTCGGGCTTGATCTTATTTGATCTGAACAAATCATGGAGTAACACTCTAAATTGAACTCGATTCGGGTTTGACCTAACTTGATCTTCGAACGATGCTCCTAATTTAACTTGATTCAGGTTCGATCAGATTTTGATCTAAATTGATATCGAAAATTTGGGCTCCATCTTGGTTTGAACTAACCCGATCTTGAAGCAGCACTCTAAAAAAGACTTGATTTAGGTTTGTTGTTTTATCGAACCCGATTTTAGGGCAACGCTTTAGATTTGATCTGATTTGGGTTTATTCTAAGTTTGATCAAACCCAATCTTAGTGCAATGCTCTCGATTAAACTTGATTTGGGTATTATCTTTAACTTCATCGAGCCTAATCTTAGAGCAACACTCAAAATTAGACTTGATTAGTGTTTGATCTAACCTGATCATGATGCAGCATCACTCCATATTGAACTTGATTCATCTTAGAGCTAAGATTGATCCAACCCGACCTTAGAGAAATGCTCCATATCGAACTTTATTTTGGGTTTGACCTAAGTTCGATCCGACCCTATCTTGGAACAATGCATTAAATTGCATTTGATTCATATTTGATTTGAGTTTGAACCAAATCAATCTTGGAGGAATGCAGCATATTTCACTTAATTCGAGATTGATATAAGTTTGATCCAATACGATCTTTGAGGAATGCTCTACATCGGACTTGATTTGTGTTTGATCTTGGTTTGATCAAGCTCAACCTAAGATCAAGGCTCCATATTGAACTTAATTCCGATTTGATCAAAGTTTAGTTGAACCCGATCTTAGAGCAATATTACATATTTGATTTGTTCCAGGTCTGATTTTAAGTTTAATCCATCCTGATCTTAGAGCAATGCTTTAAATTGAACTTGATTGGGGTTTGATCAAAGTTGATTGAGTTCGATATAACAATAATAGAATCCAGATTGGACTTGATTTGGTTTGATATAAGTTTGATCCAACTCGATCTTCGAGCAACGCTCTCGATTTGACTTGATTTGGGTTTGATCCAACCTTTTCTTAGAGCAATGCTGCAAATTAGATTTGATTCATGTGGATCTAATTTGATCTAACCTGGTCTTGTTGCAATGCTTTAGATTGGACTTATTTTGAAATTTGATCTAAGTTTGGCTCGACCTGATCTTGGAGCATCACTTCCAATTGGGCTTGACTCAGAAGGTTTGATCTATGTTTGATCCAATCCGAACTTAGAGCAACATTCCAAATTCAAATTGATTTAGCCTTGATTTGGCCCGATCTTGTAGCAACGCTCCATATTGAACTTCATTTAGCTTGATGTAGGTTAGATCTAATCCAATCATGGAGTAATGCTTCGATTGAACTTGATTTTAGTTTGATTTCACCCAATCTTGGTGTAACGCTCGAGAATGAACTTTATTTGGGTCCGAACTTAGCTCCATCTAACCCGATCTTAGAATAATGCTCTATATTTAACTTTATTTAGGATTGATCTTAATTTTATCCAACCCGATATTATATAAGTGCTCTAGATTGAACTTGATTTGTGTTTGATTTAATTTGATTTAACCATATCTTGATTCAACACTCTAAATTGAAGTTGATTCATGTTTGATGTAAATTTTATCCGACCCAATCTCGGAGCAATTGTCTAGATGGGATCTGATTTGGGTTTGAACCAAATCATCAATCTTGGAGGAATGCAGCATATTTCACTTAATTCGAGATTGATATAAGTTTGATCCAATACGATCTTTGAGGAATGCTCTACATCGGACTTGATTTGTGTTTGATCTTGGTTTGATCAAGCTCAACCTAAGATCAAGGCTCCATATTGAACTTAATTCCGATTTGATCAAAGTTTAGTTGAACCCGATCTTAGAGCAATGTTACATATTTGATTTGTTCCAGGTCTAATTTAAGTTTAATCGACCTTGATCTTAGAGCAATGCTTTAAATTGAACTTGATTGGGGTTTGATCAAAGTTTGATTGAGTTCGATATAACAATAATAGAATCTAGATTGGACTTGATTTGGGTTTGATATAAGTTTGATCCAACTCGATCCTCGAGCAACGCTCTCGATTTGACTTGATTTGGGTTTGATCCAACCTTTTCTTAGAGCAATGCTGCAAATTAGAGTTGATTCATGTGGATCTAATTTGATCTAACCTGGTCTTGTTGCAATGCTTTAGATTGGACTTATTTTGAAATTTGATCTAAGTTTGGCTCGATCCGATCTTGGAGCATCACTTCCAATTGGACTTGACTCAGAAGGTTTGATCTAAGTTTGATCCAATCTGAACTTAGGGCAACATTCCAAATTCAAATTGATTTAGCCTTGATTTGGCCCGATCTTGTAGCAACGCTCCAGATTGAACTTCATTTAGCTTGATGATCTAATCCAATCATGGAGTAATGCTTCGATTGAACTTGATTTTAGTTTGATTTCACTCAATCTAAATGAAGTTTATTTGGGTCTGAACATAGCTCCATCAAACCCGATCTTAGAAATTAGCTCTACATTTAACTTTATTTAGGATTGATCTTAATTTTATCCAACCCGATATTTTATCCGACTCGATATAAGTGCTCTATAGATTGAACTTGATTTGTGTTTGATTTAATTTGATTTAACCATATCTTGAATCAACACTCTAAATTGAAGTTGATTCATGTTTGATGTAAATTTTATCCGACCCAATCTCGGAGCAATTGTCTAGATGGGATCTGATTTGGGTTTAACTTGAACTTGGTTCAACCCAGTGTTGAAAAATATCTCTAAGTAACTCTCTAGATTGTACTTGATTCGAATTTGGTCTAATTTGATCTAACTTTGATCTATCAATATTGGAGGAATGCTCGAGATTGTACTTAATTGAGGTTTGATCTAAGTTTGATCCAACACAATCTTGAAACGATGCTCCACGTTGGACTTGACTCATGTTTGATTTAAGTTTGATCTAATTTCAATCTTGGAGCAACGCTCCGTATGAGATTTTATTTGGTCCGATCTTAGTTTGATCTAACCCGAACTTGTGCCAATGCCCGAGATTCGACTTGATTCAGAATTGACATTGGTTTGATCTAACCCAATTTTTAAACAAATGCAGCATATTGAACTAAATTCAAGTTTGATCTTCGTTTCATTCAAACTAATCTTGTGGAGCATTGCTCTAGATTGGACTTGATTCAGGTTCGATCAAATGAAAAGAGATCAAAGTTTGATCTAGGCCGATCATATTATAATGTTTTAGATTGAAATTGATTCGGGCTTGATCTTATTTGATCTGAACTAATCATGGAGTAACACTCTAAATTGAACTCGATTCGGGTTTGACCTAACTTGATCTTCGAACGATGCTCCTAATTTAACTTGATTCAGGTTCGATTAGAGTTTGATCTAAATTGATATCGAAGCAATGCTTCATATTATACTTAATTTTGGCTCCATCTTGGTTTGAACTAACCCGATCTTGAAGCAGCACTCTAAAAAAGACTTGATTTAGGTTTGTTGTTTTATCGAACCCGATTAGGGCAACGCTTTAGATTTGATCTGACTTGGGTTTATTCTAAGTTTGATCAAACCCAATCTTAGTGCAATGCTCTTGATTAAACTTGATTTGGGTATTATCTTTTAACTTCATCGAGCCTAATCTTAGAGCAACACTCAAAATTAGACTTGATTAGTGTTTGATCTAACCTGATCATGATGCAGCATCACTCCATATTGAACTTGATTCATCTTAGAGCTAAGATTGATCCAACCCGACCTTAGAGAAATGCTCCATATCGAACTTTATTTTGGGTTTGACCTAAGTTCGATCCGACCCTATCTTGGAACAGTGCATTAAATTGCATTTGATTCATATTTGATTTGAGTTTGAACCAAATCAATCTTGGAGGAATGCAGCATATTTCACTTAATTTGAGATTGATATAAGTTTGATCCAATACGATCTTTGAGGAATGCTCTACATCGGACTTGATTTGTGCCTGATCTTGGTTTGATCAAGCTCAACCTAAGATCAAGGCTCCATATTGAACTTAATTTCGATTTGATCAAAGTTTAGTTGAACCCGATCTTAGAGCAATGTTACATATTTGATTTGTTCCATGTCCGATTTAAGTTTAATCCACCCTGATCTTAGAGCAATGCTTTAAATTGAACTTGATTGGGGTTTGATCAAAGTTTGAATGAGTTCGATATAACAATAATAGAATCCAGATTTGACTTGATTTGGGTTTGATATAAGTTTGATCCAACTCGATCCTCAAGCAACGCTCTTGATTTGACTTGATTTGGGTTTGATCCAACCTTTTCTTAGAGCAATGCTGCAAATTAGATTTGATTCATGCGGATCTAATTTGATCTAACCTGGTCTTGTTGCAATGCTTTAGATTGGACTTATTTTGAAATTTGATCTAAGTTTGGCTCGACCTAATCTTGGAGCATCACTTCCAATTGGACTTGACTCAGAAGGTTTGATCTAAGTTTGATCCAATCCGAACTTAGAGCAACATTCCAAATTCAAATTGATTTAGCCTTGATTTGGCCCGATCTTGTAGCAACGCTTCATATTGAACTTCATTTAGCTTGATGTAGGTTAGATCTAATCCAATCATGGAGTAATGCTTCGATTGAACTTGATTTTAGTTTAATTTCACCCAATCTTGGTGTAACGCTCGAGAATGAACTTTATTTGGGTCTGAACTTAGCTCCATCTATGATGGATTCTGGAGATGGCCTGTTGCTAATTCCTTTGATCTGATTACTTTGAAAGATGAAGCTCGATCTCTCCCTCTGCCTGATTGCAGCGACCTAGATCAAGCTCTCTGGAATGGATCTTGTGATTTCTCTATTAAAAAGGTTTGGAATTGCCTTCGCACCTCTTCTCAGCCGGTTGCCTGGGCTCATCTTCTTTGGTTTAAGCATCATGTTCCTCGTCATTCCTTCATCTCATGGTTAGCTTTTAGAGGACGGCTCTCTACATAGGACCGCCTTCAATCTTTTGGTATTCACTGTCTCTCTTCATGTATTCTATGTCAAGGCACTACTGAGGACCATAACCATCTGTTTTTTAACTGCTCTTTCTCCTATCGGATCTGGACTTCCATTGCCGGTAAGTGCGCCTTGAGGTATTATTCTTCTTCCTTAGGGCAGTTAAGGCAGTGGCTTTGCAGAAGCATCAAAGGTTCCTCTCTCCACTCCACCATCTGCAGACTTGCTCTGGGAGCTTCTTTGTACTTCATTTGGCATGAAAGGAACTCTCGCAGTCATGGGAATCGACCTCTTAATGAAGTTGGTGTTATCTCTAAGATTATGGAGTCGGTTAGAATGAGCCTGGATGGCGCAACTTTTCCTGGTAACGCTGCTAATCTACACCTGATCAGATGCTGGCAACTCTCTCCTTCGCTTCTGCGATAACTTCCTCGTTTTCTACTGATTTAGTTCCACTTTTCGGATGTATCCTTTGTATGGTGTCCTCTTGGCCTGCTTTAGATCATTTTCGGGGAATGTTATCCCCCAGTTACTTTCTGTTTCCTTTGGGGTTCGCCCCGTGATCTTGTACCTACTTTCTCTTTTCCATTAGCAATACATCTTACACTTTAACTTTTAAAAAAAAAAAAAAAAAAAAAAAAAAAAAAGAACTTAGCTCCATCTAACTCGTTCTTAGAAATTAGCTCTACATTTAACTTTATTTATGATTGATCTTAATTTTATCCAACCCGAAATTATATAAGTGCTCTAGATTGAACTTGATTTATGTTTGATTTAATTTGATTTAACCATATCTTGATTCAACACTCTAAATTGAAGTTGATTCATGTTTGATGTAAATTTTATCCGACCCAATCTCGGAGCAATTGTCTAGATGGGATCTGATTTGGGTTTAACTTGAACTTGGTTCAACCCAGTGTTGAAAAATATCTCTAAGTAACTCTAAAGATTGTACTTGATTCAAATTTGGTCTAATTTGATCTAACTTTGATCTATCAATATTGGAGGAATGCTCGAGATTGTACTTAGTTGAGGTTTGATCTAAGTTTGATCCAACACAATCTTGAAATGATGCTCCACGTTGGACTTGACTCATGTTTGATCTAATTTCAATCTTGGAGCAACGCTTCGTATGAGATTTTATTTGGGTCCGATCTTAGTTTGATCTAACCCGAACTTGTGCCAATGCCCGAGATTCGACTTGATTCAGAATTGACATTGGTTTGATCTAACCCAATTTTTAAACAAATGCAGCATACTGAACTAAATTCAAGTTTGATCTTCATTTCATTCAAACTAATCTTGTGGAGCATTGCTCTAGATTGGACATGATTCAGGTTCGATCAAATGAAAAGAGATCAAAGTTTGATCTAGGCCGATCATATTATAATGTTTTAGATTGAAATTGATTCGGGCTTGATCTTATTTGATCTGAAATAATCATGGAGTAACACTCTAAATTGAACTCGATTCTGGTTTGACCTAACTTGATCTTCGAATGATGCTCCTAATTTAACTTGATTCAGGTTCGATCAGAGTTTGATCTAAATTGATATCGAAGTAATGCTTCATATTATACTTAATTTGGGCTCTATCTTGGTTTGAACTAACCCAATCTTGAAGCAGCACTCTAAAAAGACTTGATTTAGGTTTGTTGTTTTATCGATCCCGATTTTAGGGCAACGCTTTAGATTTGATCTGATTTGGGTTTATTCTAAGTTTGATCAAACATAATCTTAGTGCAATGCTCTCGATTAAACTTGATTTGGGTATTATCTTTAACTTCATCGAGCCTAATCTTAGAGCAAAACTAAAAATTAAACTTGATTAGTGTTTGATCTAACCTGATCATGATGCAGCATCACTCCATATTGAACTTGATTATTGGAAGAATCAAGCAAAGGTCTCCAAGGATATTGAAAGTATTCTATCGGCTTTCCTATGGAATGGTGTTTCTTTAAACCGGTATGGTGCAAAAGTCTCTTGGGCTGATATCTCTACTCCAAAGGCTGAAGGGGGTCTGGGAATCAAGAAGGTCCGAGATTGGAATGCTGCTTCTTTGTCTCGGTACATTTGGTTATTATGTCAACCGTGTACCAACTCCTTATGGTCGGCCTGGGTAAAGATGAATCTTCTGCACAAGGAACAGTTCTGGGTGGCAAAAGTCCCATGGAACTGCACTTGGACTTGGAGGAAAATTCTCAAGATGCGGGATAGAGTGAAGGATTTCATCTCTGTTAAAGTGGGGAATGGCTCTAACACTTCTCTTTGGTTTGATTCTTGGAAACCTCAAGGTCCCATTTGCTCCTCTACTCACGCTAGAGTTATTATTGATTCGGGTCTTTCAAAGGATGCAAAGGTTAGTGCTATTATTTCTTTTGGAACTTGGGAGTGGCCTGTTTCAAATTCGGTTGAGCTGATCACTTTGAAAGAAGAGACCCGCTCCCTCTCTCCCCCTGACTGCAGCACCCACGATAGGGTTTTATGGGATGGATCTTCCGTTTTCTCCATTAAAAAGGTTTGGAATATCCTCCGATCTCCTTCCCTCTGTGTTGATTGGGCTCACTTACTTTGGTTTAAGCATCATATCCCGAGGCACTCCTTTATTTTATGGCTAGCTATTAGAGGTAGACTTTCTACTCAGGACCGCCTGGTATCATTTGGTATTCTCAGTCATATGACTTGCTCATTATGCCAAGATCGAATTGAGGACCATGGTCATCTATTTTTTAGTTGCCCCTTCTCCTTTCGGGTTTGGCAGTCCATAGCTGGCAAATGTAATCTATATCATTACCCTTCTTCTTGGGAGCGTCTGAGGCCGTGGCTCAGCAGAAACATTAATGGTGCAAATCTTCAATCCTCTCTTAGCAGGCTGGCTTTGGGAGCTTCTGTCTATTACATTTGGAATGAAAGGAACTCTCGCATGCATGGGCGGTTGCCTCTTAATGAGATCGGCATCGTTACCAAGATCATTGAATCAGTTAGGCTAAAGCTTGAGGGAGAAAAGTTTCCCAGGAATGCTACTAATCTTCAGCTGCTAGATAGGTGGCAGCTACCCCTTCCCTACTGGATTGATCTTGTCTTTCACTCGTTTTGAGCTCCTTTGTTAGTTGCTTGGTTTCTTTGTGGGTTGGGTTACCATTACTGTGGGTATTCTCTTCCATTTGCTTGCTGCGTAACCCTTGGTGGATGTAATCCAAATGGGGGTTTTCTTCCCATATTTTGATCCGGGGTATGCCCGAGTACCTGTACTTATAACTTTTCACTTTCTTATTATACATCTCACACATTTACCTTTCAAAAAAAACTTGATTCATCTTAGAACTAAAATTGATCCAACCCGACCTTAGAGAAATGCTCCATATCGAACTTTATTTTGGGTTTGACCTAAGTTCGATCCGACCCTATCTTGGAACAATGCATTAAATTGCATTTGATTCATATTTGATTTGAGTTTGAACCAAATCAATCTTGGAGGAATGCAGCATATTTCACTTAATTCGAGATTGATATAAGTTTGATCCAATACGATCTTTGAGGAATGCTCTACATCGGACTTGATTTGTGTTTGGGTTTTGAACTTGATCTTGGTTTGATCAAGCTCAACCTAAGATCAAGGCTCCGTATTGAACTTAATTCCGATTTGATCAAAGTTTAGTTGAACCCGATCTTAGAGCAATGTTACATATTTGATTTGTTCCAGGTCCGATTTAAGTTTAATCCACCCTGATATTAGAGCAATGCTTTAAATTGAACTTGATTGGGGTTGATCAGTTCGATATAACAATAATAGAATCCAGATTGGACTTGATTTGGGTTTGATATAAGTTTGATCCAACTCGATCCTCGAGCAATGCTCTCGATTTGACTTGGTTTGGGTTTGATCCAACCTTTTCTTAGAGCAATGCTGCAAATTAGATTTGATTCATGTGGATCTAATTTGATCTAACCTAGTCATGTTGCAATGCTTTTAGATTGGACTTATTTTGAAATTTGATCTAAGTTTGGCTTGACCCAATCTTGGAGCATCACTTCCAATTGGACTTGACTCAGAAGGTTTGATCTAAGTTTGATCCAATCCGAACTTAGAGCAACATTCCAAATTCAAATTGATTTAGCCTTGATTTGGCCCGATCTTGTAGCAACGCTCCAGATTGAACTTCATTTAGCTTGATGTAGGTTAGATCTAATCCAATCTTGGAGTAATGCTTCGATTGAACTTGATTTTAGTTTGATTTCACCCAATCTTGGTGTAACGCTCGAGAATGAACTATATTTGGGTCTGAACTTAGCTCCATCTAACCCGATCTTAGAAATTAGCTCTACATTTAACTTTATTTATGATTGATCTTAATTTTATCCAACCCGATATTATATAAGTGCTCTAGATTGAACTTGATTTGTGTTTGATTTAATTTGATTTAACCATATCTTGATTCAACACTCTAAATTGAAGTTGATTCATGTTTGATGTAAATTTTATCCGACCCAATCTCAGAGCAATTGTCTAGATGGGATCTGATTTGGGTTTAACTTGAACTTGGTTCAACCCAGTGTTGAAAAATATCTCTAAGTAACTCTCTAGATTGTACTTGATTCGAATTTGGTCTAATTTGATCTAACTTTGATCTATCAATATTGGAGGAATGCTCGAGATTGTACTTAATTGAGGTTTGATCTAAGTTTGATCCAACACAATCTTGAAACGATGCTCCACGTTGGACTTGACTCATGTTTGATTTAAGTTTGATCTAATTTCAATCTTGGAGCAACGCTCCGTATGAGATTTTATTTGGGTCCGATCTTAGTTTGATCTAACCCGAACTTGTGCCAATGCCCGAGATTCGACTTGATTCAGAATTGACATTGGTTTGATGATGAACGGATCTTTAGAATCACCTCAACAAGGATATCTTCTTCAGTTGATTAACAACCCCAACCCGTGAAGAGGCACTAACCGAATCAGAAGAAGGAGGCCAAGGAACCAAATCACAATAGAAACAGGTTCTAAGGTAACTTGATTATCAAAGATAAATAGTCAATTGGCTAAAATGACTAAGTCCTAGTTCTTTCAAGAAGCAAGGAAGAAATAATGCTCTCAATTGGATTATAACCAAAAGAAAATTCGGAATTGTTCATTAACCTTTAATCTGAAGTTCAGCATACAATATATCTCTTCAAGAATAGGAAAAGCCAAATATAGCAATAAATACTACACACCCTCATAAGTTCTGCATGTTCCAAAGCTCATTAAATAGGCTACAATGCATGTTTCAAAGCTCATTAAATAGGCTGCAATGCATAGTCTTCAATTAATCTCTATTTGGCAATTCCTTTGGTCCACCTGGCAAAGAGTCAAACACTTGATTCTTCCACTTGGCCGTTTGCTTCTCCATGGCTGATTACTCCTGGGCCGATTGCTTCCATGATCAAGCTTTGGAGTTCCTTAGCTTTGGCTCTAGTTATGGGACCTGATAGCTTAATGATGGAGCTCCTTCATCATCCCCTCCCTCTTGAGAAAAATTCGTCCCCGAATTTGGTCCTATACCAAAATAGGGAGAAAGATCAGTAACATTAAAAGTATTACTTACTTCATACTCACTTGGCAAGTCAATCTTGTAGGCATTAGGATTAATGCGTTCCAAGACTTTAAAAGGCCCATCTCCTCTTGGTTGCAACTTTGATTTCCTTTGCGTAGGAAACCTTTCTTTCCTTAAGTGTATCCAAACTAAGTCACCTGGTTCAAACACAATTGCCTTTCGGCCTTTGTTAGCATATTTTGCATATGACTCATTTTTCTTTTCAATATGTAACTTAGCTGTTCATGCATTTCTTCACAAATTCTGCCTTACTCTTACCATCAAGAGATGCAATATGATTAATAGGTAATGGAGATAAATCTAAGGGAGTAGTGGGTTAAATCCATATACAAGCTCAAAAGGTGAATACCCACTAGATGAATGTACAACCCTATTATATGCAAATTCTATATATGGTATGCATTCCTCCCAAGATTTTAAATTCTTCTTCACAAATGCTCTCAAAGTGTGGACAAAGTTCTATTTACTACTTCTGTTTGCCCATCTGTTTGAGGATGACAGGTAGTAGAATAACAACTTTGTTCCCAATTTTCCCCAAAGTACTCTCCAAAAATGACTCAAAAATTTACATCCCTATCACTAACAATAGTTTTAGGAATGCCATGCAATCTAACAACTTCCCTAAAGAACAAATTAGCCACATAAGTAGCATCAGCAGTTTTCTTACAAGGAATAAAATGAGCCATCTTTGAAAACCTATCAACCACAACAAATATGGAATCATGACTCCTTTGTGACCTAGGCAACCCTAAAACAAAGTCCATAGACAAGTCAACCCAAGGATGCTTAGGTACAGGCAATGGTGTATATAGCCCATGAGGCTTCACCTTAGACTTGGCTCTTTTGCAAGTTTCACATTTTGGCACAAAATTTCTCAACATCCCTTTTCATGAGGCCAAAAGAAATGTTCCTTAAGTACATCAAGAGTTTTAGCAACCCCAAAATGCCCCATAAGACCACCACAATGACTTTCATGCACAAGCAAATCCCTCAAAGAGCTTTTTTTTTTTTGGACAATCACCAATCGGTGAAGCAACTCCCGGCGAGCTTTGGAACTTCTCTCTCTAAGATGGGAGCTTCTCTCTCTAAGATTTTGCTGCCCTGTTCCTTCTCTGCTTGTTAATCTGGTTTTATGGCTGATTCTTCTTCGGTTCTCGGTTCTTCTTCTTCCCGAAGCTCTGTTCCTGGGAGCTTTGAGGAGGCTATGGTCGGGTTCTATCTGCTCCGGCCTCTTCGTCCATGTTTCCTCCTGCTGAATCGTCCTTGGGTCTGGCTCTCCATCTGCTCCTGGGAAGGTCTCGGGTGGTATAGATCAGGATGAGGCCTCCTTGGATCCCTCATCCAGATCTATTCCAGCTTTACCCTCTAATGCTCCTTCTTCTCTCTTTGACGCCTCTCTGGATTCCATCGTTCCTCCTTCTCTTGATGTCTCGCTTGCTTCGTCTCCCCTATTGCCGGAGGATCCGGTGGCTCTTGCATTGAGATTCCCGGTGGAGGCTTGAGTTTGCCGCGCTTCCAGGATCGATCTTTTTGAAGCTTCTTTGGAGTTTAATTTGCTCCCGGCCTGTGGAGCTGTCTCCTCTCCGGTGTCCGGAGTCGATCTTGCGGCGTTGCCGGCTCGTGCATCGGAGACGGCTGGTGGCTTATTTTCAAATTTGCGCCCGTACCAGACTCCATCTCATTACCCGGTCCGTCCGTCCGATCGCTTGGATCATGGCAGCTTGAAGACGTCATCCAATTCTTATCATGCTGGTTTTGAATTTAGTGGACTTTCCTTCCCGCCTCTCCCAAATTCTGG
>UESW01003995.1:3021382-3093364 GCA_900491605.1 Calamus simplicifolius | reverse complement strand
AGAGCAGACCAATGCAATGATTATTTTGCTAAAGAGACATTATTCGTGATGATGGCGATGACATTGAAGTGGTGCCTACTGGTACTAATTATGGAGGCAAGGAAAATATTTTTCAGGGGTCCATGGTGAGAAATCATTTCGACTGTTTCAATGAGTAGTAATGATGACCAACAAAGAACAAAATGATTGAAGCTAAAAAAAATAATCATCCACAACGGTGCAAAGCAGAGATGCCATCCGTTACATTGATGAGGAAAGGGATACTAAGCTAGGTTGATCACATCAACTAAGGCGGGGGAAAGATTTTCTGCAGTGATGTTAAGGATGAGCATATCAATGGATTGATGGTGGTGATAAAAGGAGGCAAACAGATGCTTATCATGATATAAGAGGTGCCAGAGCACGTAGCGTTCAAGAGGAAGAAGGTGACGGGAGGAAATCCCTTCACCTGTAATGTTACTTTGTCTATAAATGTCAACTTAATCATGGAAAAAGTTGATACTTGTCACTGCATTTGGTTTCGCAGCCACATGCAGCTCATCAATTGCCGACCAAAATTGGTTTTTTTGGTCTATTGATGGATGGTTAAAAGAATGGTCACAAGCTCTCATTGTACATTATTGTATGGCAATTGAAATACATGTCAACATTTTTTGAAATTACAAAATGGTTCATTTTCCACAGTATTGTATAGGCAACAGTAGATGCTATGTTTGTCTTAAGCTTGTTCCCATGATATTTTGTGAACTTTCATGGTTGCTATTCCAATTCCTTGATCAAGCAATAGTTGGAGATTATGAAATGCAAACCTTGATGTTGCTTAGCTTTTCAGTTATTGTGCTGTGTAGGAGCACATAAATTCATTATTTTCCTACCCAAATAAAATGGTGATGATGGCTGGTTTAGACTAGTAAATAAGCTACTTGGATATTTTCGTTTTGCTCATGATACAATAAAGGTTGAAGTAGTGCTTGAAGTAGTTAAAAGATCTATGATCGTTAATGGATCTATTTTGGAATGTAACATTTCTTCATACTTCTAGAGCATTAATACAACAGTGTAGTTGAAAGGACTTCATGGGACTTAAGTGGAAAGAAGATGCTAAGGAAGGTGCTTAGATGGATTATAAGAAAATATTAACTAAAACTTATAAAGTTAATGCGCTTGATTTAAAGGTCAGTTTTTCATATCAAGACTTCGTATCCAACGTCTCATAGTGGGTCTCTTTTTGGTGCCAGTACAATATGGTACACTTGATATGCAGTGGTAGATGCTAGCATAGGGAACCTTGCTTAGAATAGTTTCTAATCCCAACCATGGTGCATGTAAGCCAAGAAAAGCAAGAGAAAGCTAATTGTTGGGTAAAAGTCCTATTATTGATGGTGTTGCAATGAATGTAATGCATGATAGAAGTCAATGTGTGTTCGACCATAAAAAGTGCGACGAGAGTGTGATGTACTGTGTTGAAGATAAACTCTATGAAACTTGAATTCTTTGCAAGTACTTGATAGAACGAAAGTGTCTAGCATCAAAACATGCTTCTAACAAATTGTCTTAACCAGAGTTAGCTGATTTTAGAAAGATTGGGCCTCTCGGTTCAGTATGAGGGGCGAACCACTCTGAGCTGCCCATTACGACCCCAAATTGTCTAGATTAAACTCTCCTAAATCGAATCGAACCATTCAAAACCAATCTGAACCGCTCCTTTTAACTTAATTCGGACCTTTTGATTCACTTGACTAGTACACTACTGATCCGATATGGTATGCCCTATACCAGTCAAGTGGACCAAGGGTCCCAAGACATGAACTTCTCTGAATCAGACAATTTGGTTCATAATGGTTCGGTTCAACTGGTTCGGGGTAGATTCAAACATTCAGTTGTTTCGGGGTTGGTTTGATCGATTCTCCCCTTGTATTGAACCAACTGGCCAAACCATCCTGATTCCAATCCAGTTCGATTTGGTTCGGCTCGAACCGTCAAGTTCGGGATGGTTTGACATACCATGGGTATCATGATATTGAAAGTGCTTCTATTACTGCTACAATTGTAGCAATAAAGCTTTAATTCCAAATTAGTTGAAGTCCTTTACATGGATCCGTTTTATCTATTTGAAAAGTGCTTCTATAAGAAGACAGGTTAGATAAGTGCTCTTAAAGAAAGCTTTAAAACATAGATTTGGGTTTTTCCTTCTCTTTTTTGAAAGCAGAAGTAGCAATAAAGGGTCCCTAGCTTCTACTTAAGGTGCTTTTTCATCTTTTTCTTCTTGCAGAAGTATTTATCAAATGATACCATCAAATACTTAATTTTTTAAAGAAATACCTTTTTTACCTTAAAATCATAGGACTTTTTAAAGCAACATCAAGTGCATCCTAGGAAAGCTTTATACCTTCTTGTGCAATGCTGTTTCCAAATCTATCAAAAAATACATCTTTGTTGAGAAGTAATTATGTGTTATGTGATTACTAAGCATCAAATATACATAAAAAGATATATTTATTAAGAACTTAAGGTGAACCCAATTTTTGAGAATGACTTCTGAGAAAGCTAAAGCAATATTAAACTTGTAGCTGAACACACCCAAAGGAGAACGATGTTTATAGGTAGCTATCCCCTGTGTAGAAGGGAAAGCCTATGCCGATTTAATTATATGGAAATCACAAGTTAGTTGAATTTCATAAGTATCTATAAAAATAAGAAATACATTGGCAGAAATCAACAAAAATAGATTATTTATGAATTAGTTTTGTTTGACATATTAACTAGTGAAATAGTTTTCTTTATAAATCACATAGCAAACTAATAAGAGTAAAAAAAATTGCACAACGTTCAAGTAGAAAAGAATTACGAGCATGGTATATCTTACTATGCATATTACCTTGTACTGGGCATATGGAACCACACCAGCATTGGACCATGAATGCATGCAGCATGTATTCATGAATGTGCATTTAAGTACATATTATGTACATTGGTACATGTGTGCATGCATGCATATGGAAGTGGAAACTAAGGATAACTGCTTTGTGTAATTGTGGTGTGGATCAATGATTCAAGTCTTGGCAGGATGGCAGCCATCTTAGCCATCTCGTCCAATGTCAAAGAAATTCCAGATCCGATCTCAACTGTCTCGTCCCATTGTCTTGGTCATAATATATTATGTGTCAATTTTAAATAGATCTGATTTATTATAAAAATATAATTTTTGAAATTTAAATATGTTTGAAAATCAAATAAACCAACAAAGCTTTACTAATATTTGTTTAAAGAAAAAAACATCCCAAGCAAGTACTAGATGCATGATTGGGTCGAGGATTGGGATTGGACGAGACATAGTTTGGAAACCATAAGCTAATACATTAGCGAAGATGGCCACTTAAGCTATGATAAAATACAACCAAAACATGCCATACCACACCACATTGCGTCAAGCCATCAATTGAACCATGTTAACTCCACCAAAACTAGGCTTGCTTGCAACTACTTTAAAACCAAGTCACCCATGCTAGCCTGCTAGTCAGTGCCAAAAGCCATGGGAGAACAAACCCTCCTCTTGGTTTGAGTCGGCATTCAGTTATGTTTTCTTAATTCGTAGTAATTTCTTTCCTTATTCCATGCTATAGGCCTCTAGGATGAGTTTAAAAACTCAATAAATTAACAGCTAATTCTTTCATTATTTCATGCAATCATGGTATCTTCTTGATATTTTGCATGTGTGCAGCTTCTATTGCCTTTCAAAAGGGAACTTACCGCTTGAAGCTTTGAACTTTTGTTGAAATTTGAAAATTTTCTCATCCAACAATATTGGAATTATAAATCTTGGCCGTCAAATCCTCCCACTGCTTCTTTCTTTCTTTCTTTGTTATTTGGGTCTCAAAATAGGAGGCAGATTCTAAAATTTTCTTAACACGGACCCCACAAATTTATCTTGAGAATATATATCAAATTTTAGGTGTTCATTGGTTGCTTCAATTAGCTAGTTTAAAAATCACATTATTGTTGATCCCTATTTGGACAGCTGTAAATTTTTTTTCAATGATTTTATCATTCTATATCCGCATAAAGTTCTTTAGGTAGGGTCCATTGCTTTATTTTTGGGGATTTTTCGTAATGTGTTTTTTTAAAAAAAATATATACCAAACTAGGGTGTTTTTTAAACAATTTCCCAAAATAGGACATTTTTGGCCAACTCAACAAGCGGCTATAGGGTTGCCAAGGTCGACTGTGATGGGTGAAATTATTGGTTAAAGTGATGATTTCGACCCAAGTGTAACCATTCCAGGTGAAATCATCCGTTCAATTGACGATTTTAAGGCTATTGAAATCATGAGTTGAATTGATGATTTTTTTGAAATCGTCGGTTAGACTAATGATTTCTTTCCTTGAAAATGTCAATTCAATTTGAAAGCTTTTTTTAAAAGATTTTCCTCAATACGAACATATGTTTAATATCACCATTTAATTTTTTTCACAAAAATTGGCATGTGCCACACAAGACCATGCTATGTTAGCCTTGAGACAGCTATGCTATTACTAGGTTGTGCCATGTAGTGAAGTGCCATGTTGGCTCACACTTGATCAGCCTTGTCGTGCCACCCTTACACTAGCCATGCTATTGTAGGTTGTGCTGTACCATGAAATACCATGTTGACCCACACATGGCTGACCGTGTTGCACATGACCATGCTATTCTGGCCTAGATCTAAGACTTCAAATATTTCAATACTAATGGTTTTCGTTAAGATCTCAGCATATTTCATTTCTTTCTTGTTTGGTCTTAGGTTTCCATATCGGCCAAAAAAATCTGCGATCTTGGCCCATGTTAGTATTGGCCACCCACCAAGGTGAATGAAATCTTGGCTCTTAAAACCTTGATAGGAGCCACACAATCGGGTAAAGATTTATATTTGATGTTATGTGAGTAAAAATGATTATAACTTTACAGTGATCCATAGAATGGATTGATCGATATCTATTGTTATAGTAAATCAGGGATTTCGTTTTCACAATCAAAAATGTTTTGGTAATGCACCCCAATAATATTTCTTCCCTATGAAAAGGAAAAAGGAAAGGAGCTTATGGTTCAAGACTTAGATTTGTGATTGCGAGTTAACTGGTATCTTGGATCATAGATTTAAACTGTCTTGCCTTGACAAATTTATGTGATGCATGTATGCGTATGATATAGCAATACCAATGAGTTGTTCTCTTGCTGTACAGGTTTTTGCCTTAAAAATTTTATTCTGAGTTGAATGATGGAATTCTTTTATATGACTAAACAGTTAGTTTCATATGAACTCCAACTTCTAGCACAATGTAGATGTCGTGTACATGCAATATATATGTGATTATGCTCATTATGGAGAGTTTGGTAATACATAAATGCATTAGACAAATGTGCATGTACTAGGCACATATATGAATGATGCATGAATGTGTTCATGAATATATTCTTAAGTACGTACTTATTATGTACAATAGTATGTATGTACGCATGCATGCATACAAATGAATGTGCAAAATAAGGATAACTACTTTGTGTAACTATGGCATGGACCAGTGATTCAAGTCTTAGTGGGACAAGGGTCATCTTAGTCATCCAAGCAAGTACAGAAAGCCTGATCAGGTTGGGTATTGGAATAGAATGGAATATGAAGCATTTTATTTCGTGAAAAAACTAGGATGCCTTTGTCCTATGAGATTTAAGACCTTAGTGTGGATTGAACCTTGTTGCTCCATCTGACTTCTTGAGTTTCTTAACTGATTTTTCTTAGTGATGATATCTATGAATTTAAATTTGGATATTCTTCCACGAATTATCAAACTGTCATATTAGTGAGGGAATGCTTAAAGGTGATCTTCTGTGGTTATCAAAAACATAATCTTTACGGAAATGTTTCCATAAAAAAAAGAAATTGCTGAACAAAAAGCCAAAAACTAATAACTAATATGGGTACCATTCTCTTCTAAAATAATCTTCTAATAACTAATATGGAATTAGATAGTTTTTTGGTAACAGTGATCCATATTAAGAAATAAAGAGGAAAGAGCCTAGATGCAGCTCATTTAATATAAACACTGATCCATTAGAAGTCCAATCGGATGCTAATGGTTCTAAAAATGCATGTCTTCCATGCTTGTCTAGAATATACAATTTCGAATGAGTGCCGGCCAAAAGCCTTCATGGAGCCATTGCCCAGCTGACCTTCATATTTCAATTTAAAACCAAATATTATGCTAGGCAGACTAAATCAACTTTCAGATAGATAACTAGTTTAGGAATGATGAATAGGTTTGTAGCTCTGTTTTCTCAGAACATCTTCATTTGTTCATCGATAACCCAGCCTATCACTTGCATAAAATATTTGGACACATCAAACTAATTAAGACTGAGCTTCTGGTTTTGATAAATACCCTGTAAATCCACTGATATGTTCAAGAACTTGATATATTGGTAAGTCATTTTAATATAATATGGTTGCTTTCAGTGTCATGATAATTGTTTCTTATACATATATTACCCTTGCCATGAGAGCCTTTGAGATGTCCTTGAATGTGACTATGCATGAATTGATGCGTACATGTAGTGCACACACACATGCATGCCTGTAGGTATGTATAAATATGTGTCTATATATGTATGCATGTCTGTGTATACATATGTACAAAGTTTGAAATCCCGTGGGACAAGACCATCGAGTTTTTTTATAGAACAAAGCATGCTGATGTCATGGCCCGTCTTGATAGTTGGGATGGAAGATGATCAAGATGCACAGATGGGGACCTTTTGGAGGCAATTAGGATGACAACCTGTGTCGGTGTCCCATGGGATGCCCCGCTAAGATTTGAAATCATGCAGGCATAGAGACACTTACTCACACCTACACCCACCTATTGTTTCACATGCATGGATGATATTATTTCATTCTCAGTAACAGTTAACCGATGATTCTTTATGTTATTTTTCTCAAGCAGGAAATTTAGGTTTGCGAAGATGGAAGGAGCTAGACCTGCCCAGAGATCTCGCATAGAACAGAACTGCGAGATTTCTCTTGCTGCTTCGAGTTCAAATGATGAAAAAGATGATGCTGTTCGCGAAAACGATGATGCTGTTCGCGAATATTTACCCCATGACCTTGTTGAAAGAATTTTGCAACTACTTCCCTTGGTCTCAATCTGTTGTTTCCGTGCAGTGTGTAAAGGGTGGTACTCTTCACTGACTTCTAGCCGCTTGTGCCAAAAGTTTTCAGGAGTTACATTCATATATGCCACAATTTTAATGAAGGCAAACAGCGGCATGCTGTATGACCCTGTTGAAAAGAAATGGTACCGCTGCATCATCCCCTATCTCCATGGGAAGGATGCTCATCCATTGGCTTCTGCTGGTAGCCTTATTTGCTTATGGGACACCAACGATCGAAGGCTTTGTGTTGCCAACCCACTTAACAATTCAGTCAGGCCACTTCCATATCTACCCCGTTTGTTCTGGCCAAGCATGAAAGTTGGAATGACTCTGAATGGAGAGGACGAAAGCAGTGGATATAAAATTGTTTCATTGAAGAGCAGTGGGTCCTATACCGTGTATGATTCCCTGGAAAATAATTGGATTAGTGGTGGTAGGGTTCATTATCGTTTCTCATTTGTACCTGAATCAAAGGCCGTATCGATTGGTAGTGTTGTCTACTTTCTGTTGACGCATCCAAGTGGTCTGCTATCTTATTGCATGGAGGATGACATGTGGGTGCATCTCCCTTTCCCACAACCAGATTCTCTACCAGGCTACTCGCTTGTTGAGAGTGATGGAAGGCTCCTGCTTCTGAAGGCAGTGTCTGGGAGAGTTTGTTGTTTGCAAGTCTGGGAGTTGAATGATCCGGGGCGGTGGGATTTAATTAGCGAAACATCAACAAACTTTTGTGCGGACCTTAACTGGAGTAATGTGCGTATGGATTGCGTAAGCAATCAAAAGCAGATTATGGTTGCACTAAGTTCAGAGGCACAAACATGTCTACTTACATATAATGCGCCGGAGGCGAAGTGGGTTAGGAATGTCTCGCAGCTTCCACCAGGGATGGAGAGAATTACAAGGCAGCAGAAGGCATTGCTGGGTACAGCATTCAACCCGAGTTTCAGTGCTTCAGCCTGATTGATTACCCTTGCTTGTATTTGGCAAAACGAAAATGGCGAAACTGCTGATCATTTTACCTTCTTTTGATTGTCGGTGGGCAGGCAGATTATAGTTTTTTCAATATGATGTTCTAGCGGTGCAGTAAGTTTTATGTTGATTAACTAGAGATCTTCGTTACTCATCATCTGGATTTGGATCCCCTGTCGTCAATATTTCTGTATGCCCTTGTTTAATAAATTGCTTATACTGACTGAATTAAACTGTTAGAGATAATGGTGATGCGTTTTGAAACTCATGATATGTCATGGTTATAAATATTTCTGTCTTCATATACTCACATGGTTGATGGAGAATGTAGTTTCTTGTGGGATTAATTTTTACTACAGTGCTCATTTTTTACTGCCTGTCTGCTGCGGACTTAAAAAGAGTTGTTGAGAATTTAGTCTCTACAACAAGATAGATGAGTTTTCTGCCCTCAAAGAAATTTGTGTAAAGATATTGTATTCAGCCGATTGCTGCATGCTTTATCTGTGTCTCCTTCCAGCCTTTGAGAGAAGTGGTGCTTCCATTGCATTCTTTTTCTTGACATTTCAGCTTCTCTTCTTCTCCTGTAGCAGCAAGAGGGGACAAAGGAGATCAACTGATAAAAAGTTTTCTACCTTTCTGTCACCAATCTCTCTCCAGAGCTCTACACCAAGGATGCCCATTTGCACGTTTAGCTCATCCAGGATAAAAAGAGAACCTTTTGCTTACCAAAGGAGGAGATGAGCCAATGAAGGAAAGGCTTCCAATTGTTTTGATTGACAGATCACTGGTTGGATGCCCCACATTATTTGTGGCACAAGTTCAAAGTTATGCGAAGTGTTCTTGGATCATGTCAGCACGCTATATGGTGTAAATATTTTACTGCAAAATAGCAGCAAGCCACCATAATATATTTTGTTAACCGACAAAATGAGACTAGAGCATGTATTTGTAAATGTGGTGGGGAAACAAGCCCTCATTTATTATTCTCATTGTCTATTTGGGAGGCTAATATAGCTGTCTACGAAACATTTGTTTAAGATCAGAGCACTTCTGGCTGGGCTCTACTAGAAATCTTCAATCTATTTGGGAATCTAAAGGGTATTCTCCGGCAGTTCTGGTTTTGTGATTTCATGAAAAATATGGTCAACCTGATGTCAAATGTCAAGAAGTTGGAGCCAATTTCTAGCCAGAAAAATTTTGGCAAGAGAGGACATGGCTTTAAACCTTTCATTATTGAAAAAAAAAAAAATCTCTCTATATTTTTAACCTTAATTTTAAAAAATAATGCGACCTATAAGATTCCAATATTTTGAGTTTTTTTATAAAAAAATTAATGATAAAATTCTAATTAAAATTATATATTTCTTATTTTTAATTATCATATTGTTATTTAAAAAATAAAAAGTAATCCTATTCACAAATATTATAGTAGATTTAAATATATTCTTTAAAATATTATATTAATTGCCCTAGTTTAATATTTTGTATGGAAATAAATTAAAATATGGAATTCGAACCTCAAACATAAACATGGGGCCCGGGTGATCGATTGCCTGAACGCTCTCTACCAATCTGAGGTGAACGGCGGTTGCTCCGATTGGTTGGTTGGTTGGTTCATAGATAGCATCACCGTCGATCCCCGTTTGGACGGTTGTAATAGTTTCTTTCTATTATTTCTTGAATCTATACCCGCGTAAAGGAGGGAATCGGTGCCCTTCCTTATTCCCATCCTCTCATGATCTCTCAATGTCGAGCCCTTTGCCGGAGAGAAGCTCAAAGGAGGATGAAATATGGCGCAGCTTTGCGGTTCCTTTCTCGCCTCGTCAATTCTTCCTCAGATTTGCCGGCGTTCATGACCTGCTCCTCTTGTTGGTGAGATTATTCTGATATTTATGTTTTCTTGGGGATTTTTAATCTTTTTGCCCGTCGTCTTTGGAGTGTAGAGTTGGAGAAGTTGGCATCTTCGAGAAGATCGGCAATGCTTATTGCTTTAGCTTCCGAGAGCTCTTTGGTGTGTAGTTTCAATCACCTTCTCCAGTACCCTTAGCAAACTTGTTATCACCTTTTGGTGTTTGCTGGAAAGATTTGATTTCGATAACGTTGTCATGTACAAGTTCTCATTTTTTGACGGGCTGCAGGGCACTATTGAATTCCTGGTCAGGGTTCCAGTATTAATAATGTTACACCATCCAAACCTTGTCAGATTGGTTGGATGCTGCTTTGAGCGGGGATGAGAGGTTACTTCTTGGTTTATGAGCACATGCCAAAAGGTGGCTTGGAAGATCACTTATTCGGTAAGCTTCTTTATAGAATGCATCCTTGCTTGTGCTTTTACGTCTAATGTCTGTTTTATTTGCACGGGCATGGACCTCGACTTGTTATCACCTTAGGCCTTTGGACTAGAAAGTGGTGTATCGATTGCTCTAAACAAGGTACGTAGAATCGCATCAAACTGTTTGCTATGGAATGTACCAAACCGTACATAAGTGTCGATATGTTCCCTTTTGTTGCTACCACCAGACCCTAGTTTGTTCTTGTCATTCCTATTGGTGGGGCTCTTGCTCTTTTGTCCCCTGAAAACAGATTAGTGCCTCCCCTAAGTTGGGCACATGATAAGACTCTTCAGCGAAAACTGGCTGCTGCTCACGATGTCATAGTCTTTGAGTCATCTCTAGTGTGTCGAAGAGGGTGCTAGAAGGCTTACTTTCACTAAGGATAAGGAGGCCGGATTTTCTGGGATGCGACACTTGACCCGAGTCTTTCTGCTTCAGCCTAGCTGCTCTTCATTTGAGGCCAAAGGGAGCCGAGACCATTGATTATGATGTCATGTTTAATGGTTGGTCAGAATCGAACAGTTTCCAATTTATCAGACCTGGAGTGTTTAGTAGATTTGATTACATCCCTGGTCAAACAAATGGGCTTAATTAGTGATGTTATGGAAATGGATTGACCGATTGAGAGCTCCAGTATTCTTTCTATGGGTTGCAAGGTGGCTTAGTTGTGCAGTTCATAGTGCTAAATGCTACCTAACTTGGAGGCTATAAGATGCTTTGATTCATATATGAACTTGCTCGATAGTTTTTTTGAGTCAAGTTATACACTTGTATTGATATTTTAATCATGAAAAACAAATATTATACCATGGGCTAGAGTTTTAACAATTTTTGGAAGACATGATGATGTGGTTACTTTAGGCTAAAGGTTTTAAATCTTATGAAACAAAGATATCCCAATTATTTCATGAAATGAGATGCTTCGCATCCTATTCCATCTTGATCCTAATCCCGGTCAGGCATATTAGTGCTTGCTGGGATGCTTTTTTCTTTAAAAAAAAATTGTGAAACTTTAGTGTTTTATTCGTTTTTTAAGCTTATTTAAACTTCAAAAGCTATATCATCAAGGCAAATTAGATTAAAACTGGCACTACAATGTATTATGGCTAAGACAGCATGCAAAAGATGGTCGAGGTTGATCCCGAAATCTCTTTGGAATGAGATGTTTAGTCCATCTTGGTCACCGTCTCGTCAAAACTTGAATTATTGTTCTAGGTAACTTTAAGTTTTTATAGGATTCACTTATTATAATGTTCAACATTTCATTGTTGCTTTCTTTTAATCATGGTTTGCCATATCGAGAATTAGTACCATTTTAATATCGAATTAATATGGTTCGATACATGGTGTATCGTATCGAATAATGATGTATCGGTCAATACTACCATACCGAACCGATGACGTATTAATCAGCCCATAATAAACCAACAATTGATTAGTTAGGTGAACTGAAAGGTTTCAATCAATAAACCATCCCATAACAAGTTAAAACGGGTGGTTCAACATGGCATGGGGCGGCTCAATATGGTAGAATATCAGTATAAGGTTAGTGCGGGGTGGTTCTGTGCTATATAGGGTGATTCGGAGTGGTACGGGCCCCATAACATTTCGAAATGATAAATCATACTAGTTCCGTACCGATATAGTTTGGTATGCCCCGTATCGGATGGTTGGGTATGGTTTGGTGGACCTTGCTATTTACCATAAGAAACAAGCTGTTAAGATCTAATCTAATACTGCAATTATAGTGAGTTTAAGATTTTATTTATAAATACTTGTTCTGCTAATTGCCAAATGCACCATATTTTCTTTTCTTTACTCTTTCAAAGAATAATTTCTTCCATTTATACTCCCCCTCCTTGAGTAGAAACTATATCCTATGATACTAGTTCTTTATGAATAGAAGATTCAAGTGAAGTAGGACAGCCCATGAAATGAGATCTAACTTCAATACTACTTTATTTTTCAATCTACAATACTAAATTCATTTATGAATTTGAATTAAGTTCTTTCACTTGACTTATTGATTATAGTTATTTAATTGCTTAAGAGCATTGAGTGACGGTCTTGCTCTTCTCACAAGTCACAAACAAGCAATAATACTGTTGGACTGAGACAAGCATAAAACATATGATTTGAAGTAGTCTAATCAGGCTTTTTGGTCTTCTGGTCGACTTATATCAGTTAATGTGAAAATTTTATCTTGTATGGTTGGATCATATTTTGATCATTGATGAAACTTTGTGCATTCAAATTAAACCTTTTGAATTTCTCAAAAAATCAAACCTTTAAGATAGCGATGCTTGGTGTGATGGTTGGATCTACTTTTACAAAACCAGCACTAAACCTTAGGTATCTTGGAGTTAAACTCTGAGCCATGGTGAGCTTATCAACTCCACAAAGAGATTGGGTTTTCGTTGTGGCTGGAGGTGCGAATGCATCAAGTGCGCATTAACCTAGGCTTGTTTCCATTGTTAGCTCATTCGTATAGAACATCAGTCAGGTTCAAGCTTCATTTTGAGGCTTCAACCTTAAAGAGCCGGTAGCGTGTATAGCCTATCACAATGTAAATTAGCCTATCACACTACATAGAAAAGAAAACATAGCTTGGCAAATTTTTATTTGACATTTGAAACCAAGGATTTTGCCTTGTTTACTTTCACAAAACAACGTACAAAATTTTGGCACAATGCCTTTATTTGTACTAGTGATTTCATCTCTCCAAATTCAGGCCACAATTTTAAAGAAGAAAAATAGAAAAAAAAAGCCAAAATCGGTCAACTCCTTCATTGACTTTGCTTTTTGTTACACTACCAAATTCTTCACAATGTAGGAGACATGTTGCAGTCAAACTTAAAGTAGCAAGTTGATTTTTGATCAGGCATTTGGGAGACCTGGCCTTTAATCTAGGTCATTCAAATGAGCCCATTGGCCATTTGCTAAGTTGTAGATTTTAGAGCTACTGAATTTCAAAAAAATTAAAAAAAAAACAAGCTGAAATGGGACACGATGTGTGAGGTTATATCCTCCAACAATTTCAGTGCAAGGACTGGTTTGTGCGGCTAACCTTGCTCTTGACCTCTCTAGACCAGCTCAAAGGGGCCTAATTGGTCACAATTTATTTGGCGATCCCCATTGAATGGTTTGCTGTCAAGCCAAGACGGAGCACAAATATTGACATGATTTGGTTAAGCTAAACAGCTTGAAGCCAGACTTAGTTTACTCAGATCAATGTAATCCTAATCCCTAATCCTAGGCAGTCATTTTTTGAGTGTAGCTTTTGTGCCATGCCAATCCAGCTTTCTTTCTCCTTAAATAAGCTAAGGGCTACAAAAACCAAATTTAAAGAGCCCTAACATAAGAGGTTGGTATCTTCTCTCTAGTGCTTCATTTTCCTTAGAAATGCTTGTATTATGCTCATATTCAATTCCATCAAACGAAATTGTAGTGTCATTTGCTTTCCTAGTAGTGTAGGTGCATTTTTTTTTTCTTTTGGACATTACCACCGATGTATTCTGTATTGTATTGGTTGGATTGTAAGATTCAGTAAGCTTTTAATACCAAGTGTCAGTAACGATACATATACCATACCAACACTTCATACCAGATATATTGGTTGAGTACCAATACGGGTCTAGTATTGAAATTGCAAATCTTGTGTAGTAGACATAATCATCAAGCTTTGGTGGGGTACCAACCTGATTTATCATAGCTTCATGTAATTTAGGAATTTGATGGATGCCCATATTAAAATAAAGAAAAGAATAAGAAAAGGAAACTCTTAAATAAATTTTAAATGTTTTGGTCTGAATAAGATGTTGCTAACAATGTTGAATCAAATTGATAAATCAATTCAACCAAGTGAAACTTTGACTGGTATGCATGGGCCCATAGACAAGCCATACCTGATTTGGACTGAAATGTTGGGCCCTGGCCTGACCAAGCAATAAGGACAATTCAAAGGAATCAGCAGTGTCCCCTTCACACGTGTGAGATCCTGCAACCAAAACATGCATTTAGTCCAGCTGTCATATGAATGAGCCGGTGCACTCCCCTTGGTCTCTTCTACATTTTTTTCCAGCTGTCATATAGGTGACCAGGTGCACAATCCCTCACTCTGCTCTCATCTATATCATTAAATACTTTGACTTTTTTTTAAAATTTTCTAAGTGAATTCTCAAATATGACATTGCTCACATGGAATGCATCAGCCAGTTTTCATGCACAATAAAAACAACTGCTCTGTCTATTGTGGGAAAAGGAACCCCACAAACAGAGGTGTATTTCGATGTACATGCATAAAATATTCTATGCGGATTCTTGTTGACTGCCAATTGACCTATTTAACAAAAAGGGATGGCAAATATATTTGTATTTTAGGAAAATGGCGCATACATGTTTATATTAGGAAAATGATAATAAAATTGTTTCAAAGAGATAACTTAATCTATAATATGCAGGCAGCATTGCCTCGGCCGTCCTCTATTTAGGGTTTCTAGTAAGGAGAGAAGCGGAATATGTAAAAATTGCGATAAAACCTTCTGATGATGTGAGACATAGGAGAAGGTTGGCGGCGATGCAGCATCTTCTTTGTGATACTCGGTATTGCTGAACAAGCTGTGGTGCTGCTGCATAACCAAAAGGTTGCATTGCTTAAGATGCTCTAAGAAGTTGTTTTTCCTTCAAAGTTATCAAAATTCAAAGGTTGATCCTCTCTTTTTCTCTATCTACCTTGATTTTGGCAGTATTTTGAGTTGTATCTGGCTTCAAATCTAGATGTTTTTGTAAGATCTCTGTTAATGAGTTCATGGATTATGCTCATGATTTTAATTTTGTCGGTGACATCATTTTAGGGCTTTTTGTTTTTGGATGGAAATCAGAGATAAAAAACTTCAACATTTATTCTTTTAGATTAAGAGCTCTGGAATTTTAGAAATCTCTGGTTTTCCTATCTCCTCTCCTCCCTTCCTGCCTCTCTCTGTCTCTTTCTCTCTCTACGCTTCAACCCCTTTTCCTCCTTTCACTTTTTGGGTTTTGGCTTGTTTCTATTGATTTTTTGATATTTTGTTTGAAAACTTCATTTTTTTTAGGTCAGATGTCTTGCATTTGGTCATTGCATGCAGTTCGGATTTAAAAATCTAATATTTTTTAGAATTATTTACTTATTTTTATGTTAGAGTTTATTTTTCTATGATGCACCATTACATTTGTATAATATCCAAATGCCGAGTTCTGATGATTTTCTATTATAGTAGGGTTTTCAATGTTGTTTTCTTGAAATCTAAAGAAACAATTTACTATTTTTCCTTGCAATTTATTGTCGTTAGGTGCTTCATGTGGCATATTTAGACTATATTATGGAAATTGCAGTGTCCCTAAATTTTTTTCTCACTTGATAAATGTTTGGAACAACGGAGTAATGTTAATTTAAATTATTCTGTGTTTCTTCATGCATTTGTTTCCCATATCTTCTAAGTTGTTGTTTGGAACTCTTTGAAATTATAAGCACTTCTCTGCTAGATGTTTCATTAAATTTGTAAGCTAACTGTTCAAATTGAGGTTGTCCCAAAAAAATCTCTATATGTCTTTCTCAACAATTTGGAAGTTTTTGATATTTCTTTTTATATTTTTTGCTCTATTTTTTACTTATTATTTGCATGATTAGGCGTTAGGTTCATGGTAGCTTTGTTCTTTGCATTATATATAGCATATTGGATTTTTCTGAAGTTTTCTTTGGTATTGATATGATTGATTGCTGCAACATTTTGATGGCATTCGGTTGCGTTATTTGTGGTCTTTACTAATGTAAATTTTATACTGACCAAAGCTCCTTTCTGAATAGAAAGTTCTGGAGATCTCCCTATTGTTTCGTAAATAAGAGTTGTGCTTTGATTTTTGAAAGCTTTTGTGATATTTGATCAGGTACAAATCATTTCATCATTGAATGGCCATATTATTTTTTTTTATGTTTCTGCCTTTATGAGTTTAATAGTAATGTGACAGTGGATGCCGCTTGTTTTCATTTCCTCAAACCAAGGACCTCTTTGGTGCTGTGCCAATTGGTTGAGATAAATGCAGGGGCCTCAATAAGGTCTAGCATAAACAGAAGAGGTAACACTTTTCTGATTGTAACTGGCATCTAGGTTTAAGTAATCCTCACAACAATAATGGATGTTTAGTTTTAATATTGTTAAGGTGTCTCCTTAGCATTTTTCCTTGTAGTGTGGCAAGTTGAGCAGTGTCGAATCAGTAATTTTGTAGCCTTGACAGGGGTGTGGTCTGAGATGCCTGATTGTTTTAACTTGAGTAATGCGATGGGCATTGATTTGTTATAAGTTTGCTATAAATGCAGCATGGATCTTTGTTTCACGTATAAATGAATAATAAGTTCTGCTTTGTTGACAATGTCTATTACTCGCATGAGTTCTAAATTTCCTTCCCTTCTTTAAACATTGTGATGCTAAATGAGTTTTTGAATGGCAACTTTCAATTGAAATGGAGAGAAATAATGATAATTGCTATTTAAATTTCTTCTAAACTTGCATCGACTTGTGGTGCTTTTGCTAAATTTTGGTAGAACTACTGTACTTAAATAGTTACCATGTTTTGTTGGTTACTTGGTGCATGTGTTGGTGTCCATGTGTCCTAAACTTTAATCAACTCCCGAAATTTTGATCATGGAAATAATTTAATGCAACGATCTAGCAGTGGTGATTTTGCGGAAGTGTATTAGTATGACTTGTGTTGGGCCATATTGAGAATAGCCCCACAAAACTTAAACACATTTGTTCGGCATGTTAGATTCATGTGAATTGTGGTAGACATAGTGGCAAGACCTTTAAATGCTCCAGTTAAAAGAGTGATCTTTTAACAATCCATGGTAAGGATAGAGATAGTAGTAGACCTAATCTAAAAAAAAGATATAACTATTTGTAATTTGAATGCCGATTAATCTTGAATAGAGCAGAGTGTAGGAAGCAATTCATGTAGCCGACCCTATGTAGTTGGGAAAAGGCTTAGATGAGTTGAGTTGAGTTTATAGTGGCAAGTCAGGCTAGCTTTCACATCGAGGCTATTGAATATCTGGTTATTTTATGCATTGTCATAACAAAACTTATTTAATTTGAAAATTTGAACCAATATAAACCATGAACTTCAATTTCTCCTCTTCGTTCTTATCCTCCCTTCATTTGCTCTAATGTGGGCCCATTGTCTTCCGTTCTCCTCATTCCCCATTCCTTTTGTCTCCTTCACCTTTTCTTCCCATTCTTTTTCCTCTCTCCACTTCCTCATTTACATACCCTCACTGCCCATCTCTTCTTAATTCCTCTTCATCTCCACCAAGGACTTTGCGACCTTAGCACTAGAGCAACCCATCTTCACCTCTCACCAACGTGCAGCGCTTTGACTTTGCTACTGCCCATCATTGGCTTCCGCATTCATTAATTTTATTATTTCTTTCTCTTCCTATCTTCTTTCCATCTACCCTCTCTTGTGGTGGGTCCAAGTGGATCTAACGCACTCACCAATGAATTTAATTTGGTTTAGGTAAGGTCAACGAGGCCTAGCTATTGGAGGTTGACTCAACTTATTTCACCTTATGTTATGCTTTAGGAATTTGTTAAGTTTAAGAAAAGTATATCTACTTTTTAGTTTTAGTTCATTATTGATGTGAATATGAGTAACCAAAATTCTTGAAAAATGGTAAATACAATGAACTCTTAATTATTCAAGATATATATGAAAGCAAGGTTTTAAATCTTGTAGGATAGGCCATCCCGGTTTTTTCATAAAATGGGATGTATCGCTGTCTCTTCTATCTCGACACTTGGAATAGGGAATATCCCAGGAAGAACCAAACAAGATGCTAGAATGATGGCAGGACAATCCCATTCTGATACTTAGGGTGGTAACTCATCCCGGCATTCCATATGATGTCCTGTTGGGATTTGAAACCATGCATGGAAGTTCCTATAGTAGATTTGGTAAAGTTTGTGATTGTTGATACCAGAGATGTGGTTTCCATTCCAACCTAAATCCACATAAAAATAGGTGGCCTTCATCCAAATAAAAATAAGTGCAACTTGGTGTCTACCCCCTTGTACACACTCACATATATATATATATATATAATCAAGTTATCAAAAGATTCAAAAATAGAAAAAAGTCATTCTTTGACATATTTCTAAATATATACATTTGATATAAGATTTTTATCCTTGTTCAATTTGGAAAGGATAAACTTCTCAAGCCCCCTTCAATTAGTTTATCTAGTTTTGGGGTCCGTCTCTCAACCTTCATGAATCCTTCATGAGAGAGTGGTGTAACAAGAGCAGACCAATGCAATGATTATTTTGCTAAAGAGACATTATTCGTGATGATGGCGATGACATTGAAGTGGTGCCTACTGGTACTAATTATGGAGGCAAGGAAAATATTTTCAGGGGTCCATGGTGAGAAATCATTTCGACTGTTTCAATGAGTAGTAATGATGACCAACAAAGAACAAAATGATTGAAGCTAAAAAAAATAATCATCCACAACGGTGCAAAGCAGAGATGCCATCCGTTACATTGATGAGGAAAGGGATACTAAGCTAGGTTGATCACATCAACTAAGGTGGGGAAAGATTTTCTGCAGTGATGTTAAGGATGAGCATATCAATGGATTGATGGTGGTGATAAAAGGAGGCAAACAGATGCTTATCATGATATAGAGGTGCCAGAGCACATAGCGTTCAAGAGGAAGAAGGTGACGGGAGGAAATCCCTTCACCTGTAATGTTACTTTGTCTATAAATGTCAACTTAATCATGGAAAAAGTTGATACTTGTCACTGCATTTGGTTTCGCAGCCACATGCAGCTCATCAATTGCCGATCAAAATTGGTTTTTTGGTCTATTGATGGATGGTTAAAAGAATGGTCACAAGCTCTCATTGTACATTATTGTATGGCAATTGAAATACATGTCAGCATTTTTTGAAATTACAAAATGGTTCATTTTCCACAGTATTGTATAGGCAACAGTAGATGCTATGTTTGTCTTAAGCTTGTTCCCATGATATTTTGTGAACTTTCATGGTTGCTATTCCAATTCCTTGATCAAGCAATAGTTGGAGATTATGAAATGCAAACCTTGATGTTGCTTAGCTTTTCAGTTATTGTGCTGTGTAGGAGCACATAAATTCATTATTTTCCTACCCAAATAAAATGGTGATGATGGCTGGTTTAGACTAGTAAATAAGCTACTTGGATATTTTCGTTTTGCTCATGATACAATAAAGGTTGAAATAGTGCTTGAAGTAGCTAAAAGATCTATGATCGTTAATGGATCTATTTTGGAATGTAACATTTCTTCATACTTCTAGAGCATTAATACAACAGTGTAGTTGAAAGGACTTCATGGGACTTAAGTGGAAAGAAGATGCTAAGGAAGGTGCTTAGATGGATTATAAGAAAATATTAACTAAAACTTATAAAGTTAATGCGCTTGATCTAAAGGTCAGTTTTTCATATCAAGACTTCGTATCCAACGTCTCATAGTGGATCCCTTTTTGGTGCCAGTACAATATGGTACACTTGATATGCAGTGGTAGATGCTACCACAGGGAACCTTGCTTAGAATAGTTTCTAATCCCAACCATGGTGCATGTAAGCCAAGAAAAGCAGGAGAAAGCTAATTGTTGGGTAAAAGTCCTATTATTGATGGTGTTGCAACGAATGTAATGCATGATAGAAGTCAATGTGTGTTCGACCATAAAAAGTGCGAGAGAGTGTGATGTAGTGTGTTGAAGATAAACTCTATGAAACTTGAATTCTTTGCAAGTACTTGATAGAACGAAAGTGTCTAGCATCAAAACATGCTTCGAACAATTGTCTTAACCAGAGTTAGCTGATTTTAGGAAGATTGGGCCTCTCGGTTCAGTATGGGGGGCGAACCACTCTGAGCTGCCCATTACGACCCCAAATTGTCCAGATTAAACTCTCCTAAATCGAATCGAACCATTCGAAACCAATCTGAACCGCTCCTTTCAGCTTAATTCGGCCTTTTGATTCACTTGACTGGTACACTACTGATCCGATATGGTATGCCCTATACCAGTCAAGTGGACCAAGGGTCCCAAGACATGAACTTCTCTGAATCAGACAATTTGGTTCATAATGGTTCGGTTTGGTTTGGTTCGGGGTTGGTTTCGAACATTCAGTTGTTTCGGGGTTGGTTTGATCGATTCTCCCCTTGTATTGAACCAACTGGCCAAACCATCCTGATTCCAATCCAGTTCGATTTGGTTCGGCTCGAACCGTCAAGTTTGGGATGGTTTGACATACCATGGGTATCATGATATGGAAAGTGCTTCTATTATTGCTACAATTGTAGCAATAAAGCTTTAATTCCAAATTAGTTGAAGTCCTTACATGGATCCTTTTATCTATTTGAAAAGTGCTTCTATAAGAAGATAGGTTAGATAAGTGCTCTTAAAGAAAGCTTTAAAACATAGATTTGGGCTTTTCCTTCTCTTTTTGAAAGCAGAAGTAGCAATAAAGGGTCCCTAGCTTCTACTTAAGGTGCTTTTTCATCTTTTTCTTCTTGCAGAAGTATTTATCAAATGATACCATCAAATACTTAATTTTTTAAAGAAATACCTTTTTTACCTTAAAATCATAGGACTTTTTAAAGCAACATCAAGTGCACCTAGGAAAGCTTTATACCTTCTTGTGCAACGCTGTTTCCAAATCTATCAAAAAATACATCTTTGTTGAGAAGTAATTATGTGTTATGTGATTACTAAGCATCAAATATACATAAAAAGATATATTTATAAGAACTTAAGGTGAACCCAGTTTTTGAGAATGACTTCTGAGAAAGCAAAAGCAATATTAAACCTGTAGCCGAACACACCCAAGGAGTAGGATGTTTATAGGTAGCTATCCCCTGTGTAGAAGGGAAAGCCTATGCCGATTTAATTATATGGAAATCACAAGTTAGTTGAATTTCATAAGTATCTATAACAATATGAAATACATTGGCAGAAATCAACAAAAATAGATTATTTATGAATTAGTTTTGTTTGACATATTAACTAGTGAAATAGTTTTCTTTATAAATCACATAGCAAACTAATAAGAGTAAAAAAAATTGCACAACGTTCAAGTAGAAAAGAATTATGAGCATGGTATATCTTACTATGCATATTACCTTGTACTGGGCATATGGAACCACACCAGCATTGAACCATGAATGCATGCAGCATGTATTCATGAATGTGCATTTAAGTACATATTATGTACATTGGTACATGTGTGCATGCATGCATATGGAAGTGGAAACTAAGGATAACTGCTTTGTGTAATTGTGGTGTGGATCAATGATTCAAGTCTTGGCAGGATGGCAGCCATCTTAGCCATCTCGTCCAATGTCAAAGAAATTCCAGATCCGATCTCAACTGTCTCGTCCCATTGTCTTGGTCATAATATATTATGTGTCAATTTTAAATAGATCTGATTTATTATAAAAATATAACTTTTGAAATTTAAATATGTTTGAAAATCAAATAAACCAACAAAGCTTTACTAATATTTGTTTAAAGAAAAAAACATCCCAAGCAAGTACGAGATGCATGATTGGGTCGAGGATTGGGATTGGACGAGACATAGTTTGGAAACCATAAGCTAATACATTAGCGAAGATGGCCACTTAAGCTATGATAAAATACAACCAAAACATGCCATACCACACCACATTGCGTCAAGCCATCAATTAAACCATGTTAACTGCACCAAAACTAGGCTTGCTTGCAACTACTTTAAAACCAAGTCACCCATGCTAGCCTGCTAGTCAGTGCCAAAAGCCATGGGAGAACAAACCCTCCTCTTGGTTTGAATCGGCATTCAGTTATGTTTTCTTAATTCGTAGTAATTTCTTTCCTTATTCCAAGCTATAGGCCTCTAGGATGAGTTTAAAAACTCAATAAATTAACAGCTAATTCTTTCATTATTTCATGCAATCATGGTATCTTCTTGATATTTTGCATGTGTGCAGCTTCTATTGCCTTTCAAAAGGGAACTTACCGCTTGAAGCTCTGAACTTTTGTTGAAATTTGAAAATTTTCTCATCCAACAATATTGGAATTATGAATCTTGGCCCTCAAATCCTCCCACTGCTTCTTTCTTTCTTTCTTTGTTATTTGGGTCTCAAAATAGGAGGCAGATTCTAAAATTTTCTTAACATGGACCCCACAAATTTATCTTGAGAATATATCAAATTTTAGGTGTTCATTGGTTGCTTCAATTAGTTAGTTTAAAAATCACATTATTGTTGATCCCTATTTGGACAGTTGTAAATTTTTTTCAATGATTTTATCATTCTATATCTGCATAAAGTTCTTCAGTAGGGTCCATTGCTTTATTTTTGGGGATTTTTCGTAATGTGTTTTTTTAAAAAAATATATACCAAACTAGGGTGTTTTTTAAACAATTCCCAAAATAGGACATTTTTGGCCAACTCAACAAGCGGCTGTAGGGTTGCCAAGGTCGATTGTGATGGGTGAAATTATTGGTTAAAGTGATGATTTCGACCCAAGTGTAACCATTCCAGGTGAAATCATCCGTTCAATTGACGATTTTAAGGCTATTGAAATCATGAGTTGAATTGATGATTTTTTTGAAATCATCGGTTAGACTAATGATTTCTTTCCTTGAAAATGTCAATTCAATTTGAAAGCTTTTTTTAAAAGATTTTCCTCAATATGAACATTTGTTTAATATCACCGTTTAATTTTTTTCACAAAAATTGGCATGTGCCACACAAGACCATGCTATGTTAGCCTTGAGACAGCTATGCTATTACTAGGTTGTGCCATGTAGTGAAGTGCCATGTTGGCTCACACTTGATCAGCCTTGTCGTGCCACCCTTACACTAGCCGTGCTATTGTAGGTTGTGCTGTACCATGAAATACCATGTTGACCCACACATGGCTGACCGTGTTGCACATGACCATGCTATTCTGGCCTAGATCTAAGACTTCAAATATTTCAATACCAATGGTTTTGGTTAAGATCTCAGCATATTTCATTTCTTTCTTGTTTGGTCTTAGGTTTCCATATCGGCCAAAAAAATCTGCGATCTTGGTCCATGTTAGTATTGGCCACCCACCAAGGTGAATGAAATCTTGGATCTTAAAACCTTGATAGGAGCCACACAATCGGGTAAAGATTTATATTTGATGTTATGTGAGTAAAAATGATTATAACTTTACAGTGATCCATAGAATGGATTGATCGATATCTATTGTTATAGTAAATCAGGGATTTCGTTTTCACAATCAAAAATGTTTTGGTAATGCACCCCAATAATATTTCTTCCCTATGAAAAGGAAAAAGGAAAGGAGCTTATGGTTCAAGACTTAGATTTGTGATTGCGAGTTAACTGGTATCTTGGATCATAGATTTAAACTGTCTTGCCTTGACAAATTTATGTGATGCATGTAAGTGTATGATATAGCAAAACCAATGAGTTGTTCTCTTGCTGTACAGGTTTTTGCCTTAAAAATTTTATTCTGAGTTGAATGATGGAATTCTTTTATATGACTAAACAGTTAGTTTCATATGAACTCCAACTTCTAGCACAATGTAGATGTCGTGTACATGCAATATATATGTGATTATGCTCATTATGGAGAGTTTGGTAATACATAAATGCATTAGACAAATGTGCATGTACTAGGCACATATATGAATGATGCATGAATGTGTTCATGAATATATTCTTAAGTACGTACTTATTATGTACAATAGTATGTATGTACGCATGCATGCATACAAATGAAAGTGCAAAATAAGGATAACTACTTTGTGTAACTATGGCATGGACCAGTGATTCAAGTCTTAGTGGGACAAGGGTCATCTTAGTCATCCAAGCAAGTACAGAAAGCCTGATCAGGTTGGGTATTGGAATAGAATGGAATATGAAGCATTTTATTCCGTGAAAAAACTAGGATGCCTTTGTCCTATGAGATTTAAGACCTTAGTGTGGATTGAACCTTGTTGCTCCATCTGACTTCTTGAGTTTCTTAACTGATTTTTCTTAGTGATGATATCTATGAATTTAAATTTGGATATTCTTCCACGAATTATCAAACTGTCATATTAGTGAGGGAATGCTTAAAGGTGATCTTCTGTGGTTATCAAAAACATAATCTTTACGGAAATGTTTCCATAAAAAAAAGAAATTGCTGAACAAAAAGCCAAAAACTAATAACTAATATGGGTACCATTCTCTTCTAAAATAATCTTCTAATAACTAATATGGAATTAGACAATTTTTTGGTAACAGTGATCCATATTAAGAAATAAAGAGGAAAGAGCCTAGATGCAGCTCATTTAATATAAACACTGATCCATTAGAAGTCCAATCGGATGCTAATGGTTCTAAAAATGCATGTCTTCCATGCTTGTCTAGAATATACAATTTGGAATGAGTGCCAGCCAAAAGCCTTCATGGAGCCATTGCCCAGCTGACCTTCATATTTCAATTTAAAACAAAATATTATGCTAGGCAGACTAAATCAACTTTCAGATCGATAACGTGTTTACGAATGATGAAGAGGTTTGTAGCTCTGTTTTCTCAGAACATCTTCATTTGTTCATCGATAACCCAGCCTATCACTTGCATAAAATATTTGAACACGTCAAACTAATTAAGACTGAGCTTCTGGTTTTGATAAATACCCTGTAAATCCACTGATATGTTCAAGAACTTGATATATTGGTAAGTCATTTTATATAATATGGTTGCTTTCAGTGTCATGATAATTGTTTCTTGTACATCTATTACACTCGCCATGAGAGCCTTTGAGATGTCCTTGAATGTGACTATGCATGAATTGATGCTTACATGTAGTGCGCACACACATGCATGCCTGTAGGTATGTATAAATATGTGTCTATATATGTATGCATGTCTGTGTATACATATGTACAAAGTTTGAAATCCCGTGGGACAAGACCATCGAGTTTTTTTATAGAACAAAGCATGCTGATGTCATGGCCCCTCTTGATAGTTGGGATGGAAGATGATTCAAGATGCACAGATGGGGACCTTTTGGAGGCAATTAGGATGACAACCTGTGTCGGTGTCCCATGGATGCCCCGCTAAGATTTGAAATCATGCAGGCATAGAGACACTTACTCACACCTACACCCACCTATTGTTTCACATGCATGGATGATATTATTTCATTCTCAGTAACAGTTAACCGATGATTCTTTATGTTATTTTTCTCAAGCAGGAAATTTAGGTTTGCGAAGATGGAAGGAGCTAGACCTGCCCAGAGATCTCGCATAGAACAGAACTGCGAGATTTCTCTTGCTGCTTCGAGTTCAAATGATGAAAAGATGATGCTGTTCGCGAAAACGATGATGCTGTTCGCGAATATTTACCCCATGACCTTGTTGAAAGAATTTTGCAACTACTTCCCTTGGTCTCAATCTGTTGTTTCCGTGCAGTGTGTAAAGGGTGGTACTCTTCACTGACTTCTAGCCGCTTGTGCCAAAAGTTTTCAGGAGTTACATTCATATATGCCACAATTTTAATGAAGGCAAACAGCGGCATGCTGTATGACCCTGTTGAAAAGAAATGGTACCGCTGCATCATCCCCTATCTCCATGGGAAGGATGCTCATCCATTGGCTTCTGCTGGTAGCCTTATTTGCTTATGGGACACCAACGATCGAAGGCTTTGTGTTGCCAACCCACTTAACAATTCAGTCAGGCCACTTCCATATCTACCCCGTTTGTTCTGGCCAAGCATGAAAGTTGGAATGACTCTGAATGGAGAGGACGAAAGCAGTGGATATAAAATTGTTTCATTGAAGAGCAGTGGGTCCTATACCGTGTATGATTCCCTGGAAAATAATTGGATTAGTGGTGGTAGGGTTCATTATCGTTTCTCATTTGTACCTGAATCAAAGGCCGTATCGATTGGTAGTGTTGTCTACTTTCTGTTGACGCATCCAAGTGGTCTGCTATCTTATGACATGGAGGATGACATGTGGGTGCATCACCCTTTCCCGCAACCAGATTCTCTACCAGGCTACTCACTTGTTGAGAGTGATGGAAGGCTCCTGCTTCTGAAGGCAGTGTCTGGGAGAGTTTGTTGTTTGCAAGTCTGGGAGTTGAATGATCCGGGGCGGTGGGATTTAATTAGCGAAACATCAACAAACTTTTGTGCGGACCTTAACTGGAGTAATGTGCGTATGGATTGCATAAGCAATCAAAAGCAGATTATGGTTGCACTAAGTTCAGAGGCACAAACATGTCTACTTACATATAATGCGCCGGAGGCGAAGTGGGTTAGGAATGTCTCGCAGCTTCCACCAGGGATGGAGAGAATTACAAGGCAGCAGAAGGCATTGCTGGGTACAGCATTCAACCCGAGTTTCAGTGCTTCAGCCTGATTGATTACCCTTGCTTGTATTTGGCAAAACGCAAATGGCAAAACTGCTGATCATTTTACCTTCTTTTGATTGTCGGTGGGCAGGCAGATTATAGTTTTTTCAATATGATGTTCTAGTGGTGCAGTAAGTTTTATGTTGATTAACTAGAGATCTTCGATACTCATCATCTGGATTTGGATCCCCTGTCGTCAATATTTCTGTATGCCCTTGTTTAATAAATTGTTTATACTGACTGAATTAAACTGTTAGAGATAATGGTGATGCGTTTTGAAACTCATGATATGTCATGGTTATAAATATTTCTGTCTTCATATACTCACATGGTTGATGGAGAATGTAGTTTCTTGTGGGATTAATTTTTACTACAGTGCTCTTTTTTTACTGCCTGTCTGCTGTGGACTTAAAAAGAGTTGTTGAGAATTTAGTCTCTACAACAAGATAGATGAGTTTTCTGCCCTCAAAGAAATTTGTGTAAAGATATTGTATTCAGCCTATTGCTGCATGCTTTATCTGTGTCTCCTTCCAGCCTTTGAGAGAAGTGGTGCTTCCATTGCATTCTTTTTCTTGACATTTCAGCTTCTCTTCTTCTCCTGTAGCAGCAAGAGGGGACAAAGGAGATCAGCTGATAAAAAGTTTTCTACCTTTCTGTCACCAATCTCTCTCCAGAGCTCTACACCAAGGATGCCCATTTGCACGTTTAGCTCATCCAGGATAAAAAGAGAACCTTTTGCTTACCAAAGGAGGAGATGAGCCAATGAAGGAAAGGCTTCCAATTGTTTTGATTGACAGATCACTGGTTGGATGCCCCACATTATTTGTGGCACAAGTTCAAAGTTATGCGAAGTGTTCTTGGATCATGTCAGCACGCTATATGGTGTAAATATTTTACTGCAAAATAGCAGCAAGCCACCATAATATATTTTGTTAACAGACAAAATGAGACTAGAGCATGTATTTGTAAATGTGGTGGGGAAACAAGCCCTCATTTATTATTCTCATTGTCTATTTGGGAGGCTAATATAGCTGTCTACGAAACATTTGTTTAAGATCAGAGCACTTCTGGCTGGGCTCTACTAGAAATCTTCAATCTATTTGGGAATCTAAAGGGCACACTCCGGCAGTTCTGGTTTTGTGATTTCATGAAAAATATGGTCAACCTGATGTCAAATGTCAAGAAGTTGGAGCCAATTTCTAGCCAGAAAAATTTTGGCAAGAGAGGACATGGCTTTAAACCTTTCATTATTGAAAAAAAAAAATCTCTCTATATTTTTAACCTTAATTTTAAAAAATAATGCGTCCTAGAAGATTCCAATTTTTTGAGTTTTTTTTAAAATTTTAATGATAAAGTTCTAATTAAAATTATATATTTCTTATTTTTAATCATCATATTGTTATTTAAAAAATAAAAAGTAATCCTATTCACAAATATTATAGTAGATTTAAATATATTCTTTAAAAGATTATATTAATTGCCCTAGTTTAATATTTTGTATGGAAATAAATTAAAATATGGAATTCGAACCTCAAACATAAACATGGGGCCCGGGTGATTGATTGCTGAACGCTCTCTACCAATCTGAGGTGAACGGCGGTTGCTCCGATTGGTTGGTTGGTTGGTTCATAGATGGCATCACCGTCGATCCCCGTTTGGACGGTTGTAATAGTTTCTTTCTATTATTTCTTGAATCTATACCCGCGTAAAGGAGGGAATCGGTGCCCTTCCTTATTCCCATCCTCTCATGATCTCTCAATGTCGAGCCCTTTGCCGGAGAGAAGCTCAAAGGAGGATGAAATATGGCGCAGCTTTGCGGTTCCTTTCTCGCCTCGTCAATTCTTCCTCAGATTTGCCGGCGTTCATGACCTGCTCCTCTTGTTGGTGAGATTATTCTGATATTTATGTTTTCTTGGGGATTTTTAATCTTTTTGCCCGTCGTCTTTGGAGTGTAGAGTTGGAGAAGTTGGCATCTTCGAGAAGATCGGCAATGCTTATTGCTTTAGCTTCCGAGAGCTCTTTGGTGTGTAGTTTCAATCACCTTCTCCAGTACCCTTAGCAAACTTGTTATCACCTTTTGGTGTTTGCTGGAAAGATTTGATTTCGATAACGTTGTCATGTACAAGTTCTCATTTTTTGACGGGCTGCAGGGCACTATTGAATTCCTGGTCAGGGTTCCAGTATTAATAATGTTACACCATCCAAACCTTGTCAGATTGGTTGGATGCTGCTTTGAGCGGGGATGAGAGGTTACTTCTTGGTTTATGAGCACATGCCAAAAGGTGGCTTGGAAGATCACTTATTCGGTAAGCTTCTTTATATAATGCATCCTTGCTTGTGCTTTTACGTGTAATGTCTGTTTTATTTGCACGGGCATGGACCTCGACTTGTTATCACCTTAGGCCTTTGGACTAGAAAGTGGTGTATCGATTGCTCTAAACAAGGTACGTAGAATCGCATCAAACTGTTTGCTATGGAATGTACCAAACCATACATAAGTGAATCCCATCTGGTTCTTCATTTTGAAATGATATTGGACTGGTACCATCCTGAACTGCCTTATATTGCCCAAAACCAACTTGTACCAACCTCATACCGTTTTTATAGCATGCCGAACTGATGGAAAGAATCCGTGTACGAGCAAATACTAGCAGACCGTAATACGCAGCAAAATAATAAATAAAAATACGCAAACCATACAATCACAGAAACACCAAGATTTACGTGGAAAATCCCTTTAAGATAAAGGAAAAAAACCACGGACAAGCCAGAGAAGAAGATCCGCTACAAAATAATAAATATTCAAGTCTCAAAGTCCCTTGCCAGAACTTGAGAAACAATCACAAGAGAATAATAGGGATATAAGGATTACGTCACCAAAAAATACGATCTCCTGCGGAGTCGTTTTTCAAACCGGTGCCAAAAGGCACCGGTTTTAAACAAAAGGTACGGGATCAAAACTTTTTATCGGAATGGTGTTAAAGGGAAAAACGCCATTTCAAATGGCGTTTTTCCCTGCTGAGTCATCTATTTTCTGGAAAAAAAATGACACTGAGGCTTGGCTCCGAGGTGACGGGGCAAAACGAAATCGCCACATGATGTGGCGATTTCAGAGATGAAATCGCCACATTATGTGGCGAGTCCATCCCAGATTGGAATCGCCACATGATGTGGCGATTCCAACATAAATGGAATCGCCACATCAAGTGGCGATTCCAATTAGTTGGAATCGCCACTTCATGTGGCGATTCCAACACAGAACCCCCACCAGAGACCGGTCGGGGGTTCTTCTTTTAAAGGCAGCGGGGCTTCGTCAATTTGGAAGGCAGCGAGTCTTCTTCCACCGGGGGTTCTTCTTTTAAAGGCAGCGGGGCTTCGTCAATTTGGAAGGCAGCGAGTCTTCTTCTTTTAAAGGCAGCGTCTTCTTCAAGCCCTTGAAGCCCTCCTTCCCCCGCCCGATCTATAAGTCTGTCCCCCACCAGGGCTCGTCGGAAAGATCCCCCCGTCACTGCTCGCCTATCATCGAAGTCCATTGCTGCTGGTAGCCTTCTACCAAAATTCCTTTGGTGGGAGTTTACGAGGTACACAAAGTCTTGATTATCTCAATTAGATTCAATAATCCTAGTTTACAAGGTACACAAAGTCCCATACTCTATATAAACAAATTATTTTTGCTTTGTTGTATGGATGTGAACGTCCCACATTTGATCTATAATTCGGCCGTTGCTTTTAATGTTTATTGATTGCTTGTAAATGTTGCTTTTGTTAGATTATCAAGATATGGCTCATAATGTCTTAGATCCAGGGCCTCGTGATCCTACTGTTCTCACTTTGCAAAAGTTACATAGATCAACGAATATATTTCAAGGCGAGGTATGTATTATTGATCGACGGTTCTTAATTAATTAATAATTGTTTATGTTGATGCGGATGTATCAAATATTTTTATTTTAGGAGTTACCGGTTCTTAGATGCCGTCGGCATGACGCACATATCTGGAAAGAGACACCGGGAATCTCACACCCACGAGTGCAGTACTACCTAGATCGTGTCGGCATGTTTGGCATATATCGGATTGGTCAGATTCGACTGGATGTCGGCCTTATTTCTGCACTGGTAGAGAGATGGCGGCAAGAGACTCACACATTTCATCTACCTTTTGGTGAGGCGACCATTACACTACAGGATGTAAGTATTCTGAGCGGCCTCCGGATTGATGGTTCCGCTGTTACTGGGTTAGATCCGCACCATACAATTCCGGAGTGGCAGGCTATATTTGGGAGGTTATTTGGTGTTGAACCTCCCGTCGAAGCATTTCCAAAAGGTCGTTTTCGTTTAGCATTCTTTGATCAATTCTATCATGACCTTCACTTGGACGAAGATGTGGATGATGCGATTGTGCAGCAGTTTGTGAGGGGACAACTTCTTCGAATCATTGGTGGAGTGATTCTTCCGGATACCTCTGGTAATTTAGTTAAGTTGATGTACGTGCCATTTCTTGAAGACTTGGAGGCTTTTGCTGCTCTAAGTTGGGGTTCGGCTACACTGGCTGGTTTATATAGAGCACTATGTCGTGCAACGAGCCCTACCCAGTCTGACATCGGAGGATACCTCCCACTGCTACAGGTAAACACTTTATACTTATGTCTGAGATCGATGTAATTTTATTTATAAATTAAAATTTTGAAACATCCGAACATGCAGATTTGGGCATGGGAACGATTTCCTATTTTCCATCCCACGAGACTCGAGATTCCGGAGGCTAGACCGTCGGATGCCGATGATGATTGGCACTTAGGTGCACCGTGGGGGTATAGATGGCACGTAAGATACAACATGAAAATATTCCAACCCATACACTACGTGCGTATAGGGACCAGTTGGATCTGTTGGATGATACTGAACAACGGGTATGTCATGTTATATATGAAATTCAATTAGATTGATTCATTATGTTGCATAATGATTAATTAAATTTTTCATATGCAGTTTTTATGGTGTCCTTACTCGCCGGCAGTTATTTCTATTTTACCTCCAAGCTGCTTGGTTAGTTCGGATATTTGGACGGCGCGGAGCCCGCTGATATGTTTTGATGTAGTTGAATGGCATTTGCCGGATCGGGTGCTTCGTCAATTTGGATGTCGCCAATGCATACCATGTCCATGCGATACGTCGCTACATCTTCATCAGATTGATCGACGGGGGAGGTCATATACTGCATGGGATGTTGTGCACGGGACTTATGTTGCAACATGGAATGCACGGCGCCAGAACGTGATTGTGGGAGAGCCTATAGTAGCAGGATTCTCATGCACACCCGATTATATGGCCTGGTTTAGGAGCATCACTCGAATATGTGTAGGCCGCTCTGAGTATAGTGCAAGTGGTTATGAAGGGGAAGGCACTTCATATGAGTTTCTGGTACTGATTTTAAATTTGTTTTGGGTATCTTTAACTTTTAAGTTACTAAGCTATGATATGAAATTTGGTTGTCATATTGTATGCAGCATGAAAGGTTTCAACAGTTGACTATCGAGGTCGAGCGGGCATTAGCCGCCCCAGTGGACGATGAGCGGCTACAGATTTTGAGAAGCGCGTCGTCGATGGCGCATGGTACATTGTCCGTCATCGGGCATCAGCATGTTCGGAGCACAGCCCCTTCAGCACACTATCCGGAGGTGCCAGAGTTCACACGAGCCGACATTGATCCGATAATGGAGACATTTCATTATACTCCATCGCCCTCTTGCATGCGGTCCCCATTAGCACACGAGTATTCGCAGATGAGAGATGCTGGGGAGGGTACATCTGGCAGTCAATATCACAATGCATATCACATTGATGACATTGCCGATGCGGACATCGCCGAGATATGTGAGGATGCTGATGCTTCCCGGTCACATTTGGACGCTGCTATGCATGATGTTTTCAATGCTAGCGCGATCCCCACACAGGAGGCGGTATCTCAGGTGATTGATGAGGTTCCTGTACCGTTGGCGACCTATAGGCGACGAACAGGACGTATTCGCCGACCTCCTCGACGAGGATGTGGAACCTAGGTTTTCTACATTGTTGTACTAAAACCATATGATGTAAAACTTCTTTTTTTTAATGTATCCATAATATCTTATTTCTATGAGATTGTGTTCTTCTAATGCATAAACTTTTATTCATGATTGGCAATTACGGTTGACTTTCGATTGAGTTTTTCGGTTGAGTTTCGGCTGAGTGTCGACTGAGTTTCGGTTGAGTTTCAGTCAAGTTTTGAGTCTCGGCTGAGTTTCGTTTGACTTTCGGCTGCGTTTCGACTGCGTTTCGGCTGAGTTTTGGATGAGTTTCGCCTGAGTTTCGGTACAGTTTCGGTTCAGTTGAGAGGCTGAGTTTCGTTTGAGTTTCAGTCAAGTTTTGAGTCTCGGTTGAGTTTCGGTTGAGTTTCGTTTGAGTTTCAGTCAAGTTTTGAGTCTAGGTTGAGTTTCGGTTGAGTTTTGGTTTAGTTTCGACTGATTTACGGTTGAGTTTCGGTATTGAATTCAGAATTCAGAAGCTGAAACTCGCCATTTCATTTGGCGATATTAGTCTGACGCAGCCGGCTGTAGAAGCAGAATTGATGGGCTGTGGATGCTGAAATCGCCACTTGAAGTGGCGATTTCAGGGTTGAAATCGCCACTTTAAGTGGCGATTTCAGGGTTGCGGCTGTATAAGCTGAAATCGCCAATTGAAGTGGCGATTTCAGGGTTGAAATCGCCACTTCAAGTGGCGATTTCAGGGTTGCCGTTGTACAAGCTGAAATCGCCACATGAAGTGGCGATTTCAGGGTTGAAATCGCCACTTCAAGTGGCGATTTCAGGTTGCTGCTGTATAAGCTGAAATCGCCAAATGAAGTGGCGATTTCAGGGTTGAAATCGCCACTTCAAGTAGCGATTTCAATGCTGCCGGTTAAAACTTTTACCTATTTTGAAATCGCCACTTGAAGTGGCGATTTCAACCCTGAAATCGCCACTCCAAGTGGCGATTTTCTCAGTCCAATCCCATAAAACTTTCAGCATATGGGAATAATTCAGGGACTTGTAATTCAGGGGGCTTAAACAGTACTTACATAGTCAGCAATTGACTCCCGAGCCAAACACCCCCCAAAATTAATTTTTTGTTTTTGCCTGAGTGACAAACGAAAAATAGAAAGATATCATTTGCTGAAACTCAATTAAAGCTTGATCGGAACTCAAACAAAGATCTACCGAAACTTAACCGAAACTCAATCGAAACTCACGTCATCAATAGCCAAACATGACATCAAGTAAATACATCCATAAATTATGAAAGTCATAGGCCCAAGTAGAGTATTGTTCCTAAGACAAGTACATCGTAGGCACACAATGGCCAGTTAACTTAAACAGTACATAAATTTAAGATCCCGAAGGTCCACCAGTTACATTAGGACATCGGCGCCTGGAATGACCTGTTTGCTTACAAATCGAACATCGACTTGTTCTTCTAGGCTGAACCTCATCCATCTCGTTATGGATCCGAGTAGACTTTGGCTTTCCTCTTTTCTTCGGCCTAGACGATCCCGATCAGGTATGCACGTGATCGGTGTTTGCAACCAGTAGTCTTCATGAGGTACCGGGTTGAACTCCCCACCCCAGGTAGCAATGTAGGAGCGAATACTATATACTTCGTCAACAAAAGACGCTGAGTCTATGCCAATCTCCTGGCACACTGCTAACACATGTGTACATGGATATTTATATATTGTCCACTTTCCACATGAACAAATACGGTCACTGAGAGAAACAGTCTGAACGTTTCCTCCACCCCTGAGAGCTTCACTGAACCTCCTTGTCACTACTTCATAAGTAGCTCTTTGCATGTTGTATCTAGTTACTCTGTGCTCATTAGCTTTGGCCTGACCTTCAGCAATCTTAATCGAAATATGAGGAGTGGAAAGGTTGTTAGGGTTCTCCTGTACATACCTTAAGGCTTCTGCGCGTCTCGTGTTGAAGTATTTAACAAGACGATGAAATGTCATCTGCACGCACGCAGTAATTGGAACATTTCTAGCTCCCCTCAACACGCAATTAAAAACTTCCGAGAGATTGGTTGTCAATGTGCCGTAGCGAAAGCCCCCGTCATGTACCAATGTCCACTTCTCCGGCTCTAACTCCGATAGCCAAGTCCAAGCCTCTGCATTGACTGTTTTAATCCTTTCCATCAGAAAGTTAAACTTCCGAAGCTGATGTTCGCTCCCAGCTTTCCATACTGCTCTTTTCAACTGAACATTGGAGAATCTCGAGTTGAAATTACTGCAAACATGTCTCAAACAATATCGATGATAAGCTCTTGGTGGAGCCCATCAATTTCATTATCAGCTATGGCACTTAGTATACCAGGATGTCGGTCAGATATAAGACAAATTCCATTTCTATCTTTCACAACATGCCTCCTAAGCCTCAGCAAAAACCAGCTCCAGCTAGCTGTACTCTCTTCATCCACAATTGCATAGGCTAGTGGAAATATCCTATTACCAGCATCAGTGCCTGTTGCGATCAGCATCTTCCCTCGGTACTTTCCATAAAGATGTGTTCCATCAATAGAAATCACCGGGCGACAATACCGAAACCCCTCAACAGATGGTTGAAATGCCCAAAATACATAATTCAAGACCCGTTCAGAAGAACTAGCTTCACTGTAGAAATCCCAACATACAACTGTTCCAGGGTTAGCATTCTGCATTGCAAGCATGTATCTAGGGAGCTTTGCATATGACGGTTCTCATTCACCAAATATATCAATCAATGCCCTCTGCTTTCCATGCCATGCTTTGGCATATGACACTGTATAGTGAAATTATTCTGCAATGGTTGCTATAATAGCTTCAATATTCACACTTGGATCTTTCTCCACTATGTGTCGAACAGCATGGCTAATAACTCGAGATGTAATATGTTTGTTATCCCGAGTTAAATTACTGAATAAACAAGAGTGCGGCCCTTCATACCTTGTGATCTCAAAAAATCCATGCTTCTTCAACTTGGTAGCACGCAACCTCCACTGACACCGTTGGGCAGTACTTGAAGAGGCACATCTCACAGACCAGAATAGTTTCTTCGACTCCACCACATTATATGTGCGATGCTTCTTGATGTGATACATTTCACATGCTCTCTTCAGTTCATCTTTAGTATTAAACAATAATCCTTTAGCAAACTCAGTCATTGATGGATCCCAAAATTGAGATTTGAAGGGCAACTCTCTTGGAGTACTGACACATCCACCATCTTGCAAATTTAACTCATTATAAAATTCTGGAACTTGTTCATATGCAAAAGCTTGATGATCATGTACCTGAGTTGGAATAGGGTCTGGATGAGTGTATGCAGGAATCGAACTAAAGCCAGTGTCATGAACTACCACGTCTCCATAGGACTCTTCATCTTCATATGACTCTTCTTTGAGTCGTCATGTTCAGGCCAATAGTCATCATCTGCACTTTCGTCTGACTCCATTCCCAGACTATCAATATTACACTGATTGTTTATCACATCATCACTTTGTACAGCTGGCATCATTCCCTCAATCATTGGGAAATCCACTATAGGCCTAACTTGTTCCTGCTGCTGGGCAATAGGAGAACTGTCTCGAACATTCTCTACATGACCAACACTATATGGCTCAGGAATATCATCCTTTAACACATAGACTTCAATACATCGATATTCTGGAAACTTCGAGGGAAATGTCAACATGTGCTCCACATCGTCGTCGTCCTCAATTGGAAGAAGCACATATTTTTGATGCAATGTTGGAGATCTCCACATCAATCTGATGATATGTCTCTGTTCTGGAATTGTTAGAACTGTACGTATCTGATCAACCAACTCAGCAAAGCATGTTCCCGTACTCAATTTCAAACATTTACGAGGAGGTTGATTATAATGTATCCCTTCTTGGCCACCATGTTCAATTGATCCATCATAATATAGTAAAACACGTATAGTTTCCATCTGAAAAAAAGGTGATCAAAATTTATCTCTGATCAGCAACAAACAACAAAAATTTTAAATATGCATGAGATGTGTGTTTAGTAGCATTTAGCACATATTGGTTCCCAAGAGTATGGGACTTTGTGTACCTTGTAAACTAGGATTATTGAATCTAATTGAGATAATCAAGACTTTGTGTACCTCGTAAACTCCCACCAAAGGAATTTTGGTAGAAGGCTACCAGCAGCAATGGACTTCGATGATAGGCGAGCAGTGACGGGGGATCTTTCCGACGAGCCCTGGCGGGGGACAGACTTATAGATCGGCGGGGGAAGGAGGGCTTCAAGGGCTTGAAGAAGACGCTGCCTTTAAAAGAAGAAGACTCGCTGCCTTCCAAATTGACGAAGCCCCGCTGCCTTTAAAAGAAGAACCCCCGGTGGAAGAAGACTCGCTGCCTTCCAAATTGACGAAGCCCCGCTGCCTTTAAAAGAAGAACCCCCGACCGGTCTCTGGTGGGGGTTCTGTGTTGGAATCGCCACATGAAGTGGCGATTCCAACTAATTGGAATCGCCACTTGATGTGGCGATTCCAACCTGGAATGCACTCGCCACATCATGTGGCGATTTCGTTTGGCCCCATCAACTCGGAGCCAAGCCTCAGTGTCATTTTTTTTCCAGAAAAACAGATGACTCAGCAGGGAAAAACGCCATTTGAAATGGCGTTTTTCCCTTTAACACCATTCCGATAAAAAGTTTTGATCCCGTACCTTTTGTTTAAAACCGGTGCCTTTCGGCACCGGTTTGAAAAACGACTCGTCTCCTGCGTTACCTCCTTATTTTTTTTCCTTCTCTTCTTCTTCTTTTTCTCTTGTTTTTCTTCTGCAGCACCTTCACATGATTCCTGGAGTGGAAGTCCTCCCACGTAGTCAAGCACTAAGCAGCAGCCCTTCCTTCTCTTTCCCTAGCAATCCATGCTCCTAGAAAAAAGAAATATCTGCTACCTGCTTCTCCTCTTTTTCCAGACGGCTGCTCCTTTGAAAAAGAGAAAACCAAAAAAGGAAGACAGCTGCTCCTTTTATAAAAGCGAGAGAACAAATCCTGGTAGAAAAAGGAGTAGCGCTCCCTTTTGCCCTAATGGGCTGAATAAGTGGGCCATGGGCCCAACAACCTCCCCCTCAGCCCATAAGGGAGGCTGTCTCATGCTTCTTTAGTATGAAATCATGCCGACCAGCTGTCGACATATCTCTTGCCTTTCTTTTGATAAGGTCTTTGTCAACATGTCTGCCCCATTTTCATCTGTGTGAATTTTCTGAAGCTGTAACTGCTTCTCTTCAAACATTTCGAATCCAGTGGTATCTCACATCTATATGCTTTGACTTGAAATGAAAAGTTGAGTTCTTGCACAAGTGGATGGCACTCTGGCTGTCACAATGTACAACATAATTTTTCTGTTTCAACCCTAATTCATGTAAGAATTCTTTCATCCACAGCATCTCCTTACAGACCTCGATAGCAGCAATATATTCTGCCTCTGTGGTAGAGAGAGCTACACACCTTTGCAATCTGGATTGCCATGACACAGCTTCCCCTAAAAAGTAAGTATGAAACCTGATGTGGACTTCCTTGTATCAATATCTCTCACCATATCTGCATCTGTGTAACCAATCAGCACAGCTAGACCACCCCCAAAGCTTAAACAAACTTTGGAGCTTCCTCTGAGATATCTGAAGATCCACTTCACTGCTGCCCAATGCTCTTTCTCTGAATTTGCAAGAAATCTGCTAGCAACACCCACTGCATATGCGATGTCTGGCCTCGTACATACCATCGCGTACATCAAACTTCCGACTGCTGAAGCGTAAGGAACCTTCTTCATTTTCTCCTTCTCCTCATCACTTGAAGGACTTTGCTCTGAGCACAACCTGAAGTGACCTGCAAGAGGAAAACCAACTGGCTTTGTATTGATCATACTGAACCTATCCAATACCTTCTCAATGTACTTTTTCTGTGACAACCATATTTTCTTGATTCTTCTATCACGGGAAATCTGCATACCCAGTATTTGCTTTGCTGGTCCCATATCCTTCATTTCAAATGAATTGCTCAGCTCCTTTAACCTGTCAATCATAGACATATCTTTCCCAAGAATAAGCATGTCATCAACATAAAGTAGGAGTATGACAAAATCCTCACTAAACCATTTGATATACACACAATAATCTGAAGTCATTCTTTTGTATCCATTTTCAGCCATAAATGAATCAAATTTCTTGTACCACTGCCTTGGAGCTTGCTTCAGCCCATACAAGCTTTTTTTCAATCTGCAGACAAGATTTTCTTTACCTTTGACTTTGAAGCCTTCTGGTTGCTCCATATAGATTTCCTCCTCCAAATCACCATGAAGAAAAGCTGTCTTCACATCTAACTGCTCAACCTCCAAGTCTAGACTAGCAGCAATACCTAGAGCAACACGAATTGAAGACATTTTAACAACAGGAGAAAAAATCTCTTCAAAGTCAATACCTTTCTTTTGACCAAAGCCTTTCACAACCAATCTGGCCTTGTACTTTGGTTGAGAACAATGTTGTTGAGTCTTTAACCTGAAAACCCACTTGTTCTTTAAAGCCTTCCTTCCTCTTGGTAGTTCCACTAAATCATATGTGTGTTCTTCTGTAAGGCATCCATTTCTTCCAGCATACCTACTAACCACTCCTTTTTTCTGCTCACTTTCAACTGCCTCCTGGTAACATTCTGGTTCACCTGCATAAGCATTATATATTCATCTGTAGAATACCTTTTGGAAGGTTGACGTTGTCTGATAGATCTTCTCAGCTGAGGCTCTGTAGGAGGTTGCTCCTGATCTCCTTCCTGCTCAACATGTCCTACAGGTGAGTTAATACTGCTCCTGCACTATTTTCTTGCACATCTCCCCTATCACCCTGATTTACTAGAGGAGTAACTGGATCACAGTCTGTTAATCCTCCTGCAGAAGACTTGACTGACACCTCCTTCTTGAAGTCTTGAAGGGTTTGATCTTCAAAAAATACCACATCTCTGCTTCTGAATACCTTCTGCTTTTCTGGATCCCAAAGTCTATAACCAAACTCATCATGTGAGTAACCAAGCAAAGCACATTCTTTTGTCTTACCATCCAGCTTGGACCTCTCAATGTCTGGAACATGTGCAAATGCACGACAACCAAACACTCTCAAGTGCTTATAAGAGACATCTTTTCCTGACCATACACGCTCTGCAACATCACCATCTAGAGCTGTACATGGTGACAAGTTTATTACATCAACCGCTGTCTTCAATGCCTCATCCCAAAATCTTTTAGGTAACTTGGACTGTGAAAGCATACATCTGATCTTTTCCATGATGGTGCGGTTCATTCTCTCTGCAATTGCATTATGCTGAGGAGTACCAGGAACTGTCATCTCATGTTGAATGCCATGTGATCTGCAATAATTATCAAATAACCCTGTGTACTCACCACCATTATCTGACCTTATACATTTCAGTTTCTTTCCTGTCTCTCTTTCAACTCTGGCATGAAACTCTTTGAAGACATTAATAACCTGATCTTTGTCTTCAAACCATAGACCCAAACTTTTCTAGAAAAATCATCTATAAAAGTGACAAAATAAAGTGCACCACTGATGCCTGAAACATTAACTGATCCACTAGGAGTTTTTGTCCTCAGAGGACCACAAACATCTGTATAGATACGATCCAAAACATGCATTTTTCTAGATAAAGCAGGACTAGCAAAAGAAACTCTATGTTGCTTGCCAACCAAACAATCAACACATGGGTTCAGATGTACACCTTTGAAGTCTGGTAGAACTTCTCCTTGGAAAGAACTTGCAGCTCCTCACTCATGTGTCCCAGTCGTTTATGCCACAACTCCATGCTGAAGTCGTTCTCTGTAACATTCAACTGTTCACCATAAGCTTTAGCCTGCAACCTGTATAAAGTGTGACATTTCTTCCCACTGGCTACAACAAGTGAACCTTTACTGAGCTTCCATTGCCCTTTATGAAATCTGCTATCAAAATCTTCATCATCAAGTCTTCCAACTGAGATTAAATTTAGCCTCAAGTCAGCTACATGCCTTACATCCTTGAGCACCAACTTACAGCCAAGATTGGTCTTCATGTGGATGTCACCCATGCCAATGATGTCTGCTGTGCCTTGATTTCCCATCTTGACAACACCAAAATTTCAGTCTTATATGTAGAAAAAAACTCCCTCCGTGGTGTAGCATGATAAGAAGCACCTGTGTCAATCACCCACTCATGATTCTGACACTCACATGAGAAGATACCATCAGAAGTAGACAAAATCAAATAATCATCACTCTGCACAGTAGCTGTGATATTCTCCTTTGACTCTGTATCCTCCACTTCTTTTCCCTTTTTCTTACTCTTCTTAGGCTTCTTACACTGATTCTTGTAGTGCCCTTTCTCACCACAGTTATAGCAAGTAATATCTTTTCTTGACCTTGATTTGCTTCTACCCTTGTATGAATTGTCTCTATTTCTAGACTTTGACCGTCCTCTATTCTCTGAGACAAGTGCCTGTGAATCAATCTGAGAAGTTGCTGAATTTTCCTTCTTAACTCCTCATTCAACAAACTGCCTGTTACTTGACTCATGGTGATAACACCGTCTGGTGCAGAATTACTGAGGGAAACTACCAGTGTCTCCCAACTTTCTGGCAATGAACTGAGAAGTAACAATGCCTGCAACTCATCATCAAGAGACATTTTCATAGAGGATAACTGGTTATTAATACTCTGCATTTCATTCAAATGCTCAGCAATAGAAGCACCCTCTTTATATTTCAGATTCACTAGTTTTCTGATCAAGAAAGCCTTGTTGCCAGCTGTTTTTCTCTCATATAGACTTTCTAACTTTTTCCAAAGAGAGTTTGCAGAAGTCTCAGTGGAAACATGGTGAAAGACACTATCATCCAACCATTGCCGAATAAAACCGACTGCCTTCCGATCTAACATGATCCAAGCATCGTCTGTCACTGTAACGGGCTTTGCTTTGACCCCTTCTAAAGGTCCATATAGATCCTTGCAATATAAGAGGTCCTCCATCCTTGGTTTCCATATCATCCAATTATTTTCGTTCAGACTGATCATGCGGGAAACATTACCGGCCTCCATGCTCGCACACAAAAAAAATTCACAGGCTCTGATACCAGTTGATGGGAAAGAATCTGTGTACGAGCAAATACTAGCAGACCGTAATACGCAGCGGAATAATAAATAAAAATGCACAAACCACACAATCACAGAAACACCAAGATTTACGTGAAAAATCCCTTCAAGATAAAGGAAAAAAAACCACGGGCAAGCCAGAGAAGAAGATCCACTATAAAATAATAAATATCAAGTCTCAAAGTCCCTTGCCAGAACTTGAAAAACAATCACAAAAGAATAATAGGGATATAAGGATTACGTCACCGAAAAATACGGTCTCCTGCGTTACCTCCTTATTTTCTTCCCTTCTCTTCTTCTTCTTTTCTCTTATTTTTCTTCTGCAGCAACTTCACGTGATTCCTGGAGTGGAAGTCCTCCCACGTAGTCAAGCACTAAGCAGCAGCCCTTCCTTCTCTTCCCCTAGCAATCCACGCTCCTAGAAAAAAGAAATATCTGCTACCTGCTTCTCCTCTTTTTCCAGACGGCTGCTCCATTGAAAAAGAGAAAACCAAAAAAGGAAGGCGGCTGCTCCTTTTATAAAAAAGAGAGAACAAATCCTGGTAGAAAAAGGAGTAGCGCTCCCTTTTGCCCTAATGGGCTGAATAAGTGGGCCATGGGCCCAACACGAACTGCCCCGTATTCGAGCTGTTTGGTCATACATTGTTCAAAGTGTTGTACTCCATCACAAATGCCCCCAGCTTTTGCACTGTTTAATCTAAAATTAAATTAGATTCCCTTTTGTTGCTACCACCAGACCCTAGTTTGTTCTTGTCATTCCTATTGGTGGGGCTATTGCTCTTTTGTCCCCTGAAAACAGATTAGTGCCTCCCCTAAGTTGGGCACATGATAAGACTCTTCAGCGAAAACTGGCTGCTGCTCACGATGTCATAGTCTTTGAGTCATCTCTAGTGTGTCGAAGAGGGTGCTAGAAGGCTTACTTTCACTAAGGATAAGGAGGCAAAGGATTTTCTGGGATGCGACACTTGAACCGAGTCTTTCTGCTTCAGCCTAGCTGCTCTTCATTTGAGGCCAAAGGGGGCCGAGACCATTGATTATGATGTCATGTTTAATGGTTGGTCACCGTCTATCAGACCTGGAGTGTTTAGTAGATTTTATTACATCCCTGGTCAAACAAATGGGCTTAATTAGTGATGTTATGGAAATGGATTGACCGATTGAGAGCTCCAGTATTCTTTCTATGGGTTGCAAGGTGGCTTAGTTGTGCAGTTCATAGTGCTAAATGCTACCTAACTTGGAGGCTATAAGATGCTTTGATTCATATATGAACTTGCTCGATAGTTTTTTTGAGTCAAGCTATACAGTTGTATTAATATTTTAATCATGAAAAACAAATATTATACCATGGGCTAGAGTTTTAACAATTTTGGAAGACATGATGATGTGGTTACTTTAGGCTAAAGGTTTTAAATCTTATGAAATAAAGATATCCCAATTATTTCATGAAATGAGATGCTTCGCATCCTATTCCATCTTGATCCTAATCCCGGTCAGGCATATTAGTGCTTGCTTGGGATGCCTTTTTTCTTTAAAAAAAAATTGTGAAACTTTAGTGTTTATTCGTTTTTTAAGCATATTTAAACTTCAAAAGCTATATCATCAAGGCAAATTAGATTAAAACTGGCACTACAATGTATTATGGCTAAGACAGCATGCGAAAAAACGGTCGAGGTTGATCCCGAAATCTCTTTGGAATGAGATGTTTAGTCCATCTTGGTCACTGTCTCATCAAAACTTGAATTATTGTTCTAGGTAACTTTAAATTTTTATAGGATCCACTTATTATAATGTTCAACATTTCATTGTTGCTTTCTTTTAATCATGGTTTGCCATATCGAGAATTAGTACTATTTTAATATCGAATTGATATGGTTCGATACATGGTGTATCGTATCGAATAGATGATGTATCGGTCAATCCTACCATACCGAACCGATGACATATTAATCAGCCCATAATAAACCAACAATTGATTAGTTAGGTGAACTGGAAGGTTTCAATCTATAAACCATCCCATAACAAGTTAAAACGGGTGGTTCAACATGGCATGGGGCGGCTCAATATGGTAGAATATCAGTATAAGGTTAGTGCGGGGTGGTTCTGTGCTATATAGGGTGATTCGGAGTGGTACGGGCCCCATAACATTTCGAAATGATAAATCATACTGGTTCCGTACCGATATAGTTTGGTATGCCCCGTATCGGATGGTTGGGTATGGTTTGGTGGACCTTGCTATTTACCATAAGAAACAAGCTGTTAAGATCTAATAATACTGCAATTATAGTGAGTTTAAGATTTTGTTTATAAATACTTGTTCTGCTAATTGCCAAATGCACCATATTTTCTTTTCTTTACTCTTTCAAAGAATAATTTCTTCCATTTATACTCCCCTCCTTGAGTAGAAACTATATCCTATGATACTAGTTCTTTATGAATAGAAGATTCAAGTGAAGTAGGACAGCCCATGAAATGAGATCTAACTTCAATACTACTTTATTTTTCAATCTACAATACTAAATTCATTTATGAATTTGAATTAAGTTCTTTCACTTGACTTATTGATTATAGTTATTTAATTGCTTAAGAGCATTGAGTGACGGTCTTGCTCTTCTCACAAGTCACAAACAAGCAATAATACTGTTGGACTGAGATAAGCATCAAACATATGACTTGAAGTAGTCTAATCAGGCTTTTTGGTCTTCTGGTCGACTTAAATCAGTTAATGTGAAAATTTTATCTTATATGGTTGGATCATATTTTGATCATTGATGAAACTTTGTGCATTCAAATTAAACCTTTTGAATTTCTCAAAAAATTAAACCTTTAAGATAGTGATGCTTGGTGTGATGGTTTGATCTACTTTTACAAAACCAGCACTAAACCTTAGGTATCTTGGAGTTAAACTCTGAGCCATGGTGAGCTTATCAACTCCACAAAGAGATTGGGTTTTCGTTGTGGCTGGAGGTGCGAATGCATCAAGTGCTCATTAACCTAGGCTTGTTTCCATTGTTAGCTCATTCGTATAGAACATCAATCAGGTTCAAGCTTCATTTTTGAGGCTTCAACCTTAAAGAGCCGGTAGCGTGATATTGCCTATCACAATATAAACTAGCCTATCACACTACATAGAAAAGAAAACATAGCTTGGCAAATTTTTATTTGACATTTGAAACCAAGGATTTTGCCTTGTTTACTTTCACAAAACAACGTACAAAATTTTGGCACAATGCCTTTATTTATACTAGTGATTTCATCTCTCCAAATTCAGGCCACAATTTTAAAGAAGAAAAATAGAAAAAAAAAAGCCAAAATCGGTCAACTCCTTCATTGACTTTGCTTTTTGTTACACTACCAAATTCTTCACAATGTAGGAGGCATGTTACAGTCAAACTTAAAGTAGCAAGTTGATTTTTGATCAGGCATTTGGGAGACCTGGCCTTTAATCTAGGTCATTCAAATGAGCCCATTGGCCATTTGCTAAGTTGTAGATTTGGTTGAGCTACTGAATTTCAAAAAAATTGAAAAAGAAAAACAAGCCGAAATGGGACACGATGTGTGAGGTTATATCCTCCAACAATTTCAGTGCAAGGACTAGTTTGTGCGGCTATCCTTGCTCTTGACCTCTCTAGACCAGCTCAAAGGGGCCTATTGGTCCACAATTTATTTGGCGATCCCCATTGAATGGTTTGCTGTCAAACAAAGACGGAGCACAAATATTGACATGATTTGGTTAAGCTAAACAGCTTGAAGCCAGACTTAGTTTACTCGGATCAATGTAATCCTAATCCCTAATCCTAGGCTGTCATTTTTTGAGTGTAGCTTTTGTGCCATGCCAATCCAGCTTTCTTTCTCCTTAAATAAGCTAAGGGCTACAAAAACCGAATTTAAAGAGCCCTAACATGAGAGGTTGGTATCTTCTCTCTAGTGCTTCATTTTCCTTAGAAATGCTTGTATTATGCTCATATTCAATTCCATCAAACGAAATTGTAGTGTCATTTGCTTTCCTAGTAGTGTAGGTGCATTTTTTTTTTCTTTTGGACATTACCACCGACTGTATTCTGTATTGTATTGGTTGGATTGTAAGATTCAGCACGCTTTTAATACCAAGTGTCAGTAACGATACATATACCATACCAACACTTCATACCAGATATATTGGTTGAGTACCAATATGGGTCTAGTATTGAAACTGCAGATCTTGTGTAGTAGACATAATCATCAAGCTTTGGTGGGGTACCAACCTGATTTATCATAGCTTCATGTAGTTTAGGAATTTGATGGATGCCCATATTAAAATATAGTAAAAGAATAAGAAAAGGAAACTCTTAAATAAATTTTAAATGTTTTGGTCTGAATAAGATGTTGCTAACAATGTTGAATCAAATTGATAAATCAATTCAACCTAGTGAAACTTTGACTGGTATGCATGGGCCCATAGACAAGCCATACCTGATTTGGACTGAAATGTTGGGCCCTGGCCTGACCAAGCAATAAGGACAATTCAAAGGAATCAGCAGTGTCCCCTTCACACGTGTGAGATCCTGCAACCGAAACATGCATTTAGTCCAGCTGTCATATGAATGAGCCGGTGCACTCCCCTTGGTCTCTTCTACATTTTTTCCAGCTGTCATATAGGTGACTGGGTGCACAATCCCTCGCTCTGCTCTAATCTATATCATTAAATACTTTGACTTTTTTTTAAAATTTTCTAAGTGAATTCTCAAACATGACATGGCTCACATGGAATGCATCAGCCAGTTTTCATACACTATAAAAACAACCGCTCAGTCTATTGTGGGAAAAGGAACCCCACAAACAGAGGTGTATTTCAATGTACATGCATAAAATATTCTATGCAGATTCTTGTTGACTGCCAATTGACCTATTTAACAAAAAGGGATGGCAAATATATTTGTATTTTAGGAAAATGGTGCATACATGTTTATATTAGGAAAATTATAATAAAACTGTTTCAAAGAGAGAGCTTCATCTATAATATGCAGGCAGCATTGCCTAACTTGGCCGTCCTCTATTTAGGGTTTCTAATAAGGAGAGAAGCGGAATATGTAAAAATTGCGATAAAACCTTTTGATGATGTGAGAAATAGGAGAAGGTTGGCGGCGATGCAGCATCTTCTTTGTGATACTTGGTATTGCTGAACAAGCTGTGGTGCTGCTGCATAACCAAAAGGTTGCATTGCTTAAGATGCTCTAAGAAGTTGTTTTTCCTTCAAAGTTATCAAACTTCAAAGGTTGATCCCTTTCTTTTTCTCTCTCTACCTTGATTTTGGTGGTATTTTGAGTTGTATCTGGCTTCAAATCTAGATGTTTTTGTAAGATCTCTGTTAATTAGTTCTTGGATTATGCTCAATGATTTTAATTTTGTCGGTGACATCGTTTTAGGGCTTTTTGTTTTTGGATGGAGATCAGAGAGATAAAAAACTTCAACATTTATTCTTTTAGATTAAGAGCTCTGGAATTTTAGAAATCTCTGGTTTTCCTATCTCCTCTCCTCCCTTCCTGCCTCTCTCTCTCTGTCTCTTTCTCTCTCTATGCTTCAACTCCTTTTCCTCCTTTCACTTTTTGGGGTTTTGGCTTGTTTTTATTGATATTTTGACAATATTTTGTTTGAAAACTTCATTTTTTTTAGGTCATATGTCTTGCATTTGGTCATTGCATGCAGTTCAGATTTAAAAATCTAATATTTTTTAGAATTATTTACTTATTTTCATGTTAGAGTTTATTTTTCTATGATGCACGATTACATTCGTATAATATCAAAATGCCAAGTTCTGATGATTTTCTATTATAGTAGGGTTTTCAATGTTGTTTTCTTGAAATCTAAAGAATCAATTTACTATTTTTCCTTGCAATTTATTGTCGTTAGGTGCTTCATGTGGCATATTTAGACTATATTATGGAAATTGCAGTGTCCCTAAATTTTTTTCTCACTTGATAAATGTTTGGAATAACGGAGTAATGTTAATTTAAATTATTCTGTGTATCTTCTTGCATTTGTTTCCCATATCTTCTAAGTTGTTGTTTGGAACTCTTTGAAATTATAAGCACTTCTCTGCTAGATGCTTCATTAAATTTGTAAGCTAACTGTTCAAATTGAGGTTGTTCCCAAAAAAATCTCTATAATGTCTTTCTCAACAATTCGGAAGTTTTTGATTTTTCTTTTTATATTTTTTGCTCTATTTTTACTTATTATTTTGCATGATTAGGTGTCAGGTTCATGGTAGCTTTGTTCTTTGCATTATATATATTGGATTTTTCTGAAGTTTTCTTTGGTATTGATATGATTGATTGTTGTAACATTTTGATGGCATTCAGTTGCATTATTTATGGTCTTTACTGATGTAAATTTTATACTAACCAAAGCTCTTTTCTGAATAGAAAGTTCTGGAGATCTCCCTATTGTTTCGTAAATAAGAGTTGTGCATTGATTTTTGAAAGCTTCTATGATATTTCATCAGGTACAAATCATTTCATCATTGAATGGCCATATTATCTTTTTTTATGTTTGTCTTTATGAGTTTAATAGTAATGTGACAGTGGATGCCGTTTGTTTTCATTTCCTCAAACCAAGGACCTCTTTGATGCTGTGCCAACCGGTTGAGATAAATGCAGGGGCCTCAATAAGGTTTAGCATAAACAGAAGAGGGAACACTTTTCTGATTGAAACTGGCATCTAGGTTTAAGTAATCCTCACAACAATAATGGATGTTTAGTTTTAATATTGATAAAGTGTCTCCTTATCATTTTTCCTTGTAGTGTGGCAAGTTGAGCAGTGTTGAATCAGTTATTTTGTAGCCTTGACAGGGGTGTAGTCTGAGATGCCTGATTGTTTTTACTTGAGTAATAGGATGGGCAGTGATTTGTTATAAGTTTGCTATAAATGCAGTATGGATCTTTGCTTCACATATAAATGAATAATAAGTTATGCTTTGTTGACAAAGTCTATTACTCGCATGAGTTCTAAATTTCCTTCCCTTCTTTATACATTGTGATGCTAAATGAGTTTTTGAATGGCAACTTTCAATTGAAATGGAGAGAAATAATGATAATTGCTATTTAAATTTCTTCTAAACTTGCATCGACTTGTGGTGCCTTTTGCTAAATTTTGGTAGAACTACTGTACTTAAATAGTTACCATGTTTTGTTGGTTACTTGGTGCATGTGTTGGTGTCCATGTGTCCTAAACTATTAGTCAACTCCCGAAATTTGGATCATGGAAATAATTTAATGCAACTATCTAGCAGTGGCGATTTTGCGGAAGCGTATTAGTATGTCGTGTTGGGCTCAATTGAGAATAGGCCCACAAAACTCTAAACACATTTGTTCGGCAGGTCAGATTCATGTGAATTGTGTTAGACATAGTGGCAAGACCTTTAGATGCTCCGGTTAGAAAGAGTGATCTTTTAGCAATCCATGGTAAGGATAGAGGTAGATATAGACTTAATCTAACATAGATAGAAATAATTAAAAAAGATATAACTATTTGTAATACGAATGTCGACTTAATCCTGAATAGAGCAAAGTGGAGGAAGTAGATTCATGTAGCCAACCCTAGGTAGTTGGGAAAAGGCTTATTAGATGAGTTGAGTTGTATAGTGGCAAGTCAAGCTAGCTTTCACATTGAAGCTATTGAATATCTGGTTATTTTATGCATTGCCATAACAAAACTTATTTGATTTGAAAATTTGAACCCAATATAAACCATGAACTTCAATTTCTCCTCTTCAATCTTATCCTCCCTTCATTGGCTCCTTCACCTTTTCTTCTCATTCTTTTTCCTCTCTCCACTTCCTCATTTACATACCCTCACCTCCCATCTCTTCTTAATTTCTCTTCATCTCCACCAAGGACTTTGCGACCTTTGCTCTAGGGCAACCTGGCTTCAACTCTCACCAACGTGCAGCGCTTTTCACTTTGCTACTGCCCATCATTGGCTTCCGTATTCATTAATTTCTATTATTTCTTTCTCTTCCTATCTTCTTGCCATCTACCCTCTCTTCTTGCCATCTGCCTCTTCAACCCTACCTTTTCTAGACCTGCCCAGAGATCTCGCATAGAACAGAACTGCGAGATTTCTCTTGCTGCTTCGAGTTCAAATGATGAAAATGATGATGCTATTCGTGAAAACAATCTGTCGTTTCCATGCAGTGTGTAAAGGGTGGTACTCTTCGCTGACTTCTAGCAGCTTGTGCCAAAAGTTTTCAGGAGTTACATTCATATATGCCACAATTTTAATGAAGGCAAACAGCGGCATGCTGTATGACCCTGTTGAAAAGAAATGGTACCGCTGCATCATCCCCCATCTCCATGGGAAGGATGCTCATCCATTGGCTTCTGCTGGTAGCCTTATTTGCTTATGGGACACCAATGATCGAAGGCTTTGTGTTGCCAACCCACTTAACAATTCAGTCAGGCCACTTCCATATATACCCTGTTTGTTCTGGCCAACCATGAAAGTTGGAATGACTCTGAATGGAGAGGACGAAAGCAGTGGATATAAAATTGTTTCATTGAAGAGCAGTGGATCCTATGCCCTGTATGATTCCCTGGAAAATAATTGGATTAGTGGTGGTTGGGTTCATTATCGTTTCTCATTTGTACCTGAATCAAAGGCCGTATCGATTGGTAGTGTTGTCTACTTTCTGCTGAAGCAACCAGGTGGTCTGCTATCTTATGACACAGAGGATGACATGTGGGTGCATCTCCCTTTCCCGCCACCAGATTCTCTACCTGGCTACTCGTTTGTTGAGAGTGATGGAAGGCTCCTGCTTCTGAAGGCAGTGTCTGGGAGAGTTTGTTGTTTGCATGTCTGGGAGTTGAATGGTCCGGGGCAGTGGGATTTAATTAGCGAAACATCAACAAACTTTTGTGCGGACCTTAACTGGAGTAATGTGCGTATGGATTGCGTAAGCAATCAAAAGCATATTATGGTTGCACTAAGTTCAGAGGCACAAACATGTCTACTTACATATAATGCACCGGAGGCAAAGTGGGTTAGGAATGTCTCGCAGCTTCCACCAGGGATGGAGAGAATTACAAGGCAGCAGAAGGCATTGCTGGGTACAGCATTCAACCCGAGTTTCAGTGCTTCAGCCTGATTGATTACCCTTGCTTGTATTTGGCAAAACGAAAATGGCGAAACTGCTGATCATTTTACCTTCTTTTGATTGTCAGTGGCAGGCAGATTATAGTTTTTTCAATATGATGTTCTAGTGGTGCAGTAAGTTTTATGTTGATTAACTAGAGATCTTCGTTACTCATCATCTGGATTTGGATCCCCTGTCGTCAATATTTCTGTATGCCCTTGTTTAATAAATTGCTTATACTGACTGAATTAAACTGTTAGAGATAATGGTGATGCGTTTTGAAACATGATATGTCATGGTTATAAATATTTCTGTCTTCATATACTCACATGGTTGATGGAGAATGTAGTTTCTTGTGGGATTAATTTTTACTGCAGTGCTCATTTTTTACTGCCTGTCTGCTGCGGACTTAAAAAGAGTTGTTGAGAATTTAGTCTCTACAACAAGATAGATGAGTTTTCTGCCCTCAAAGAAATTTGTGTAAAGATATTGTATTCAGCGGATTGCTGCATGCGCTATCTGTCTCTCCTTCCAGCCTTTGAGAGAAGTGGTGCTTCCATTGCATTCTTTTTCTTGACATTTCAGCTTCTCTTCTTCTCCTGTAGCAGCAAGAGGGGACAAAGGAGATCAACTGATAAAAAGTTTTCTACCTTTCTGTCACCAATCTCTCTCCAGAGCTCTACACCAAGGATGCCCATTTACACGTTTAGCTCATCCAGGATAAAAAGAGAACCTTTTGCTTACCAAAGGAGGAGATGAGCCAATGAAGGAAAGGCTTCCAATTGTTTTGATTGACAGATCACTGGTTGGATGCCCCACATTATTTGTGGCACAAGTTCAAAGTTATGCGAAGTGTTCTTGGATCATGTCAGCACGCTATATGATGTAAATATTTTACTGTAAAATAGCAGCAAGCCACCATATATTTTATTAACAGACAAAATGAGACTAGAGCATGTATTTGTAAATGTGTTGGGGAAACAAGCCCTCATTTATTATTCTCATTGTCTATTTGGGAGGCTAATATAGCTGTCTATGAAACATTTGTTTAAGATCAGAGCACTTCTGGCTGAGCTCTACTAGAAATCTTCAATCTATTTGGGAATCTAAAGGGTTTTGTGATTTCATGAAAAATATGGTTAACCTGATGTCAAATGTCAAGAAGTTGGTGCCAATTTCTAGCCAGAAAAATTTTGGCAAGAGAGGACATGGCTTTAAATCATTCATTGTTGAAAAAAAAAAAAAACTCTCTATATTTTTAACCTTAATTTTAAAAATAATGCAACCTAGAAGATTCCAATATTTGAGTTTTTTAAATTTTAATGATAAAATTCTAATTAAAATTATATATTTCTTATTTTTAATTATCATATTGTTATTTAAAAAATAAAAGTAATCATATTTTAAATATTATAGTAGATTTAAATATATTCTTTAAAAGATTATATTAATTGCCCTAGTTTAATATTTTGTATGAAAATAAATTAAAATATGAAATTCCAACCTCAAACATTTACATTGGCCTAGGGTGGTTGATTGGCTGAACGCTCAACCAATCTGAGGTGAACAGCACCGTTGATCCCCATTTGGACGGTTGTAATAGTTTCTTTCTATTATTTCTTGAATCTATACCCACTTAAAGTACTCAAAAGGAGGCTCTTTGCGTGAGAACTATCTTGCAGATTTCATCTGAACGAGAGATCAGTGTTCAGATTCGAAGGCGAACTGCATCCAAGTTGAAAAGCGAATTTCTGCATCAACAAATCTAACCAAGGTTGTTATTCTCACTATATGTGTAATAATATAAAACGAAGTGTAAATCCAAAACCCAAAATGGCGATCATAATGCTATAATATCCGATATTTTATGCGATGATGCCAATTTTCAGAAATGGATGTAACGGTCAAGAGCTACCAGTAACACCAAAAGAACTGATAATCACTCCTATGTCCAAGACTCAGCACCTTTAAACAAATATACAAGGCCAACTGGAAAGACGTACAGATGGAAATGCACTGCCAAAATTCAATGAGAATAAACAAGTAGATTAATCCTTGGGTGAACCAGTAAGATTAATTTTCCAAGTAATGTCAATTCAGATTAATTTTCCAAGTAATGTGAAATTGACATCATGGAATTTGTCTGCAGCTTCAGTTAAATATTTAGGATACCACTTGACCCGTAGTGATGCCATTACGATCCTCGGTCAAAAAATAACTCAACTGGAGTGGCGATATAAACTTGAGGGAAATGTCCAGCATTTTGCCATTCCCAGGATTTGGTTACCGTCTTTGGAATCCTAAAAGAGTACAGCCGCATATCCAAATCCACTTGCTTGATCTTAAGTAGCATTGATAATAGCTGACCCACCTGAGCCTAAAAAAAAGAAAGAAAGAAAGAAAAGAAAAGAAAATAACAGCTTGTCATAACCTTTCTAACAGCAATCAATTGATGAGCAAGCTATCTTATAGCCAAATTGATACCATGAACATCAGTTCTACTGATAATATTTTAAGATAAGATGAACAGATGCTGTTGAGTAGTTATGTGTTTCAATTCTCACGTGACATAAACAATTTAGTTAAAAGGAAGGAAAATCTTGAATTAAATCGGTGAGATGGGGGGTGTAGAGACCAGAATGAAGAGAGAGAAAAAACATAAACTTACAGATTACGACGTTGCTATCTCTTGGCTTCTGATTGCTGCTTTCTGTTCTGCCTAATTGACCTAGGGACGAAGGCAAAGCCACGTGCATGGCGGTGGCCAAAGCTTATGGATGAAGGAGTAGAGTCTGATGTACTTAGCTTAGATACAGCTGAAACAAGATCATCCATCCTCTCTTCAACTTCCATATCTGTTTCCTTTTTCGTCTCCTCATGACTAGCTTGTTTGGGTTGATATTTCCAGTGCATTTGCTTCGAAGTTTTCCCATCAATATCCATGTGTGTCTCCTTTGTTTCCTTGCCCCGATAGGCAGCTTGACTATATTGATATTTCTGCCGTTGCAGCTTGGATGGTCGTGCCTTTCTGTAGAATTCAAATGAACGAGGAAATTTGTGTTTGTCCACAAGGTGCTGCTGTCGGCTTTTATAGCTCTTTAGCTTCACTCCACAGCCTTCCACCAAACATTCATACTGTTTCAGACATAATATATTACCTTGAGTAAGGGTGGCAGATTCAACAATGGAATAAGAAAATATTCCACCGCATCTTGACATTATGGCTAATTTATTTCTGCAAGTGTAAATCAAAAGTTCTTGACAAATAACTGTATAATCCTTATTCCTGAAGAACAAGGGATACAGAAAAACAATTAAAAAAGTGTTATCCCTTGCAATGGATTGGCAGGGCTTCCCTATCAAGTGGAGATCAAGTAAACTGCTGTGGCAGACTTGCATTTACCCCTAAACTTTGAAGCTTAATCATCTTCCCTAACTAAAAGAGTCCAGGTCAGTTGTACAAGTCTGTCTGGCAACAAATCAAGGCCCAACATGCACCCATTTCCAAGGTTGAGGAGCCTATCCACATGACGAGACTAACTTATTATATGTGCACACAGGAAAATAGTATAAAACAACTGACTTCAGTTTGTATGACTCTATCAAGGCCATACCCTTTATTCCACAGCAAATTCATAGGCTTTCTCATTGGTGTTTCACACAAATGACCCAAAAATCTTCCATACAGCAATAGCCATCCTCAATAAGAAAAAGTAAATTCTCATAGTGTGACAATCATGAGAAACCACCAATTTAGGGTGGGCAACCAGAGTATGAGATCCCCCAGCATCACTACATCTGCACTATTATGGATAAAAATATTCAAAAAAAAAAAAGCTTCCAAAGACCTAACACACTCATATGATGAAGTCACATGTAATTATTACAAAAATTTCTGGTAAAAATAAAAGGTTCTTCACTGACATATATGGTCAACACTACACCCAATAAAATGGCACAATTCACTGGAGAGCTTGTTAGTAAGGGATCTTTTAGATTAACATGAACATACAAAATGAACTCAAAACAGAAACAAGGAAAACAAGGAAAGAATGAAAAAACAAATGTCAATATTAACAAAGATGATCAAATTATTGAACATATGTATGTATGTGTAAATGTTCGGAAAAGGCTTAGATGAGTTGAGTTGAGTTGAGTTGAGTATGCATAAATGGAAATTTAAGCTACTTCAGCAATATATGGTAGAGACTTACCATTGGAAAACCATGTGCAACCTTTGTTTGAAAGAAGGAATCATGTGCTTCAGAGACATGTATGCTAAGTAAACGTGATGTTGGGAAAACCCTTGAGCACACCGAACATGAAGCAGTGTGTCGAGCATGGTAGTGATCCTCAAAGTCATCTAGACAACTCAAACGAGCACCACAGCCAACAATAGGGCACAATATAGTGCTGCCAAAAATATGAAGCCAACCATGATATGAATGGTAATAAACGGGCATGCAAGAAAAAGAAGAAAGTAATAAGCAATATGTTTAATGAAAAGTGAAACAATACAAAATCTTGCAGCATTTTGGGCATTCAATACAGTTGGTGAACCTATTCAAAATAGACATTGCATGCATAAGTTCTGCCAGCTAATTACTTAGTCAATTACAAATTCTTCACTTTCGAAGATCCAAAATCATTTGATATTTTTGACTAAATTCTTCCATCAACATATAGCACTATAAGAAAATTATGAAATAGTGACGCAACTTAGCGACGCAAATATTCATCACAAAATAACGATAGAATTGTGACGCAATTGCGACCCAAAATCTGCAACAAAATAGCGACGAATTCGTCACCATTTAGCGACGCATTTCAGCGACTTTAGCGACTCCCAAAAAAATCCATCGCTAAATAGCGACTCTATTAGCGACTCATAAAATACGTCGCTAAATAGTGATGCATTTTAATGGGTCGCTATTTAGGGATGCATTAGTTTAATGCGTCGCTAAATAGCGACGCACAGTTATGCGTCGTATTTAGCGACAGCGATGCATTTTAATGCATCGCTAAATTCAGTGCGTCGCTACATAACGGTGAGTCGCTATTTAGCGATGCAGAATTGCATCGCTATTTAGCGACACACTATAATGCATCACTAAATAGCGACGCATTTTGATGCATTGCTAAATAGGGTTTTAGAGTTTAGGGTTCAGGATTTAAGGGTTCAGGGATTAAGGGTTCAGGGTTTAGGGTTTCAGGGGTTTAGGGTTTTAGCTAGAGTTTAGAGTTTTAGGGTTTTAGGGTTTAATTTTAGGGTTAGGGTTTAGGGTTTAGGGTTTAAGGGTTTAGGGTTTAGGGTTTAGGATTTTAGGGTTTTATGTATTTAGGGTTTTAGTGTTTTAGGGTTTTAATTAGGGTTTTAGGGTTTAGGGTTTTTAGGGTTTAGGGTTTAGACAGCATTCTTGGCACAAAGGCATGGATTGGACTGAAGGCAGCGTCGGTCCAAGGTAGAACCTTGTAGTCGGCCACCCGACCACACCGTGGAGCAAACCTACCGGCCCAGCCCAATGTCCAACTATGAGCTTTTTAACTGCAACAACATAAATATACGCTATTGGAGCTGGAATTACCGCGGCTGCTGACACTAGTCTTGCCCTGCAATGGATCCTCATTAAGGATTTAGATTGTACTCATTCCAATTACCAGACTCGAAGAGCCGGCCGGTATTGTTATTTATTACCACTACCTCCCCGTGTCAGGATTGGGTAATTTACGCGCCTGCTGCCTTGATTTGGTAGCCATTTCTCAGGCTCCCTCTCCGGAATCGAACTTTAATTTTCCATCACCCGTCACCACCATGGTAAGCCCCTACCCATCTCCGGATTCGGGGGAAGATGGGAGCGACAAAGACCAAGCCCGACCCTCCAGTCGGCCACCAGGGAGGTAACCCGTGACAAGAGATCGAAACGCCGCCGAGGGAAGGAGGGAGCAAGGGGCAAGAGCGCCGCTCACGAGAGGTTCCGAAAGAAGCGGACATAGAACATCGATCGCGGCCACCCACGTCACCACGGGGGCTCCAACGAAACGAGCGGCATAGATTATATATATTAATATATAAAATTATTATTATATAATATTATAATAATTAATATATAAAATATTATATAATATTAATATTTAGCGACGCTAGTATGCGTCGCTATTTAGTGACGCATTTTCTATGTTGCTATATTCCCACCATATCCAGCATGACCCCACCAAATTAGCGACACAACTGTGCGTCGCTAAATAGCGACGCGTAAATGCATCACTATTTAGCACGCATATGCGTTGCTAATTAGCGACGCAAATTGTATGCGTCGCTATTTAGTGACGCGTAAATGCATACGCGTCGCTATATTAGCAATGCATACATTGTGTCGCTAAACCCCCCCCACCCAACCCTTATCTCCTCCCTCTTCCTTCCTCTTCCCCACGTCCGGCGGCGCCCCTGCCCCCTCTTCCTCCTCCCTCTTCCCCACCTCCGACGCCCTCCGGCGGCCCTTCGGCCCCCCGATCTCCTCGGCGGCCTCCTCTAGGTAAACCCCCCTCCCCTCCCCCTCTTCCCCACCTCCGACGGCCCTTCAGCCCCCCGATCTCCTCGGCCTCCTCCAGGTAAACCCCCCTCCCCCTCCCCCTCCTCTCTCGGCCGATCGCGGGCAGGTCGTCGCGGCCGCGGCCGTGGCCGCAACTCGGTAGCCACGGCCGCGGCTGTGGCCTGGCCGGCCGCGGCCGACCACGAGCAGGCCACTGCGGTCGCGACATAGCCATGGCCTGGCCAGGGCAAAAAAAAAAAAAACCCAACCACACTCCCCGCTCCCCTACCCCTTCCTCTAGCCGGGCCACGGGCAGGCCACGCCACGGGCATTAAAAAAAAAACCAACCCCCCCTCCCCCTCTCTGGCCGACCGCGGCCTGGCCACAGCCCGTGGCCAGGCCATGGGAAAAAAAAAAAGAAACCCACGGCCGCGGCCTGGCCACGACCCGTGGCCAGGCCATGGAAAAAAAAAGAAAGCCAACCCCCCCTCCCCCTCCCCATCCCTCTGGCCGACCGCGGGCAGCCACCGCGACCGCGCCATGGCCGCGGCCTGGCCACAGCCCGTGGCCATGCCATGGGCAAAAAAAAAAAACCAACCCCCCCCCCTCCCTCTGGCCGCCGCGGGCAGGCCGCCGTGGCCTGGCCACAGCCCATGGCAGGCCACGAGCATTAAAAAAAAAAAACTCAACCCCCCCTCTCCCCCTCCCGCTCTCTCTAGCCGGTCGTAGCCGTGGCCATAACTCGGCGGCCACGGGAAAAAAAAAAAAACCAACCCCGCCTCCCCCTCCCCTCCCCGGGCAAGCCGCGCCCGGGCAAGCCGCCGTGCGGTGGCCTAGCCACAGCCCGTGGCCAGGCCACGACAAAAAAAAAAAAAAAAAAAAACCAACCCCCCTCCCCCTCCCTCTAGCCGACCGCGAGCAGGCCGCTGCGGCCATGGCCTGGCCACAGCCCACAAAAAAAAAAAAAAAAAAAAAACCCCAAACATTCAATGCTTTAGAAAGAATCAATGCTTTATCAGCAGAGCTTAAGAAGAGAAAGAGATGAAGGAAGAGTTTGTCGCGCTTGAGGCGGCGAACAGGGACGTTGAGTGCCGAAGAGAAGGGCAGAGGATGAGAGGGATAAATGGAAGAAGTTTGGAGAGTTGCAAGTCAGGGCTTTGCGTCTGGTCGAAGACAATTCTGGTATAACGGAGGGGCAAAAATGGGCAGAGAAAGAGAAGCGGTAACAGCAATCAGAGGAGGATAGAAGCCAATGAAATGTGGAAGATAGTGGAAGCCAGGCTAGAAGGTGCTCGACCAAGCATCGAGTGGGTTCTGCAAGAAAGAGACTCCTTTCATGCAGATCATGGCAGAGGCGCCTTCAAAGAGGTTCATTGTTATCGCTGATAGCAGCGAAAGTGATGAAGAAATGAGGACCACTGGCAACACTTTGACGAAGAGTTGAAACGATGGATTCTGACAGGAGAAAAGTTGAAGCATTGGACTGTGAGAATAGACAATGCCAGGAGAATTACTTGCGCTCCTCATCTTCCAAAAGGAGGCATGCTTCCAAAATGCTAGCCCGAAAGGATGATGATAAGGATGATAATGACGGCAATGATGAGGGCGATGATAGGTTTCCTATTGGTAAACTTAAAAGAAAGAGACTTAAAGGGGAGAAGGAAGTGAAATGCTTGATGATTCTTTCATGAATCTTCTTCTTGTTACAAAAAAAGTGGAGGAAACCTGGCCACTTCAAGAAATTCTTCATGTTCAATCCAACAATCTGAAGGAACAAATGGTAAGCAGAAAGAAACTCCTACTACAAAGCTAAAGAATAAAGGTTTGATACTATATGATGTTGGATTCAATGACGCTTCTGAAAAAGAAGCTGCTGATTTAGCTTCTAATGGAGATTTTGCTAAGAATCATTGTAGAAAGAAAACTATGAACTGGGATTGTGAGGAATTCTTCAATTCTAAAGGATTTCAAGCTCTGCATGGAAGCTGTTTGTGCTATATATCGCCAATCAGTCAAGGAATCAGTAAAGGGAAAACGACATCCTAACAGGGATTTAACACTTTTGAAGCATACAAGTATGGTCATTCTATTAAACGCTTGATTCTTTTCGTATTCTTTCTTAGTAGAATTGTGCAATACTTTTGGATGTGCTTGCTGCCTCTAGGGTGATTATATTAGCAAATATCAAATCATTTATTGCTAAGCCTAATTGTGCAATACTTTTGAATGTAGAGAAGTCGATCCATACATTGAGTAAGTATATACTTCAATGCTTAATTAAAGGTTTATTCAATTTCAATTTATTTTTATAAATGTTATTTTTTACATTTTCAATCATTATTCATATATTGCATGAATCTTTAGTATTTCCAGTATGACGGGCCGAGATAGATCTACCACCGATAGACAGAGCGAGCAGAACGTAGCCCTGCCGCATCAAATTACATGAGCATTAGAGATGGAGAGTTTAGATCTACAGCCTTCGAGCCTCATAGCCAATCGGCACAAACCTCTGAGAGTTCTTCCTATGCTGGCCGCACCGTACTTGGACTGGATGCTGATGGCTGTAAGTATATACTAATTGTAAATATATGCTTATGTTTTTAAGTCAATTACTTATAAACATGCATTTTTTAACAGCTTTATTAAGCAGCATACTGTATCGAGCCGAATCAGCTCCATATTTCAGAGGCGTGCTGATCCCAGTGGTTACGATTGGCACCATGTTTCTGCGGTCATAAGAGAGTTATTTTTCAGAGTTTTAAATAAACTTATTAAATATAATTTATCACTGATATAAAATTTTTTAATCTTAATATTCTTAAACTAACTGTTTATTTCAATGAAAAGTTTGTGGGACCCTGCCATCCATGATGTCGTTAGGGCAGCATGGAATGCTCTTGTGACACGCCGATACTCCGATATGCTTCATCGTTGGAGAAGATCAAATGAGCGTCCTGTGCATGTGCCGAAGGGTATTTAGCATGACTGACAGCAGGTGTGGCAGTCTGAGGCCTGGCAAAGGAGGTCCGCATCAGCCACCTCGAACCGTCAATCCAAGAAGGGCGATCATGGCATGGGTCTCTCCTGCCACACTGCGGGATCCATTTCGATTCAGAAGCACAAACGCGTATGGTAAGAAAACATAAATAATTTAATTGCTAATTTAATCATTTACAAATACTTATATTTATATCATTTCTTCTGCTTTGTAGTCTGAGCACGAGGGCAGAGATCCTGGTAAGTTTCGCCTATTCAGGACGGACACACCAGGAAGGACGGTTCCTGGATCGATGCACGATCACAGGAGGTTGCGGTAAGAAATTAGCTTTAGATTGTATCTGTTTAATTTCTAAAATTTTATTCAGGTTCATAAATTGATTCATTTATCGTTGATTCTATAATTCAAAGGCACAAATCGAGGAACTTCAGTCCCAGGCATCGCAGGTTGACTCCACTGATGGGGGGCCGCCCGTCGAACTCTCACCACAGGAGAGTCGACGTGTGTTTTTGAAAGCTGTTGGTGCCCAGCCGTGAGACCATAGGGTCTATGGTCTGGGCACTAAAGCTTCTAGATTTTTTTCCATCAGGGCTCCAGTTCGCACTATTCTGACAAAATTCCTCCCGAGCATTTAGACGACATTCGAAGATCTATTACGAAGGTTCGGCAAGGAGTTCGACCAGCGCACGGGAGGCCTTCAGCAGGAGCTTGCAGACATGAGAGAGCAGATGCGTCAGATGCAGAATTTGATTTGCCTTATGTGCACAGTTCATTCCAGCCTTCGCAGCCTTTCCGTGATCGTGATAGTGCGAATTCTTGATGTATTTTTTTTATTTACTTCTTATGTTTTTATATAAAAATTTTAAATTATTAATATTAATTTTTATACATTTTTAAAAATTTTGTGATGAATATTTCAATCAATATTTTTGGAAATTTAGTGATAATGTTTTATCAATATTTAAATGCAATGAAATTGTATTAAAAGGTTTAATTTATAACATTTTAAATTTAATTAAAAATTTTAATTAGCGACGCTATTGCGATGAAAGTTTTCGTCGCAATTATTTTTTAAAAAAAGTTTAATTATTAATTTTGCGATGCAATTGGAATGCAAATTGCCTCACAATTGCGTCGCAATATTGCGACGCAATTCTATGCATCGCAACCAATTGCGACGCAATTCTATGCATCGCAACCAATTCAGGCGTCGCAATATTGCGATGCAATTTGGTGTCGCAAAATCGCGATGCAATCGGGAGTCGCTAATGCGTCGCTAAATTGCAACGACATCGGTTTAGTCGCAAATTAGTGATGCATTTTTTTGCGTCACTAGGCGTCGCTATTTAGCGGCGCAATTGCAATGGATTGCACTTTGCGACGAGGTTCATAGCGACGTCCAAATTGCATCGCTAATGCATCGTTAAATTCATTTAGCGATGCAATAGCGACACATTTTGGCATCGCTAAAATTGAATTTTCTTGTAGTGTAGGGTGACCAAGTCGAGCATCAAGCAAATTATCATTCAAGCCTATAAAAATTATTATAATGATATCCCATAGCCCTGTGACTCTTATTGGCATGCTTCTGAAGAAAACTGAAAATTAAACTTAGTTGTAACAGTCAGATGCAGCTAACTGATTTCTCAAAACAAGCTTGGCCTATTGGTGCAAACACTAGCAGCCTGCCAGGCATAACATTACAAAGAGTGACTAACTAGCAACATTTTCCTCTCACAAATTACCACCCCTCTGTGCTACCTTTTTCTGCTCTTTTTTTCCCTTTTTGGGGGGCTGGAGGTGGACGGTGGGGGTTTGGGGTTTGAAGTGCACAAATATGCATGCTTTGTGTGCTGTCACACACACACACACACACACACACACACACACAGAGAGAGAGAGAGAGAGAGAGAGAGCATTTTAATCTCACAGCATCACATCCACATTGTACCAGATTTTCGAAAAAAAGAAGAAAGATAGGTGACTGACCCTATAGATTTGCACCACCAGCTTATATATCATCACATTTTGACCATAGATTAGATTTTTGCATCCTCAACATCCGGAATATCATATGGCATCACTCAAGTGGAAGCATCTCTGGATTCAGAAGGCATATGTAATGTACCAGAAATCTAAAGCGCTCACCAACTAAAAAGCTATATTATCCCTCAAAATGCCCTTATTAATGAAAGAAAAGAAATAAAGTGACTGTTCAAAATTGTGTGATTTAATAGAGCTCCCCTGCTTCATACAGATGCCCCAATAAAGATTGTACAAACTCTCTCTTAGAAGGGTGCACCTGTTAGGTTAAATAATAGAATATCCTCAAAGTGAAATTTCTATACTTCTAAAATTATTGAAGAACAAATACTGAAATTATGATATGGATATGCAGAGAACCCATAATTATGCTGAAACATTAATTTCAAGTTTCAATATACCAAGAGATAAATTTATCGATACACATTTTGGAGCAACCATCATAAATTTTGTTGCAAGGTTTTATGATTTTGGAGGACCTAATTTAATTATGAAAATAAGAAGTCCCTAGTTATCAAGACAAGCTAAAAGGTGAAAATAAATAACTTACACTAACATACATTTAAGGAAGAATTTATAAACAACCAAAATAATTATTCAGTGGAGAATATTTTTGATGATGCTCAGAGTGCTATCTAGTTTTTGCCTCCGTGTTGTGCGGCCTATAGAATATAACATTGGATCTTGGGCCAGCTGAGCCTTCTCAAAATAAATAAATAAAGGCACTCATGTCATGTAACATTCAGGCAGTTTCACTGCAGCTGCTAACAAGCAAAAAAATCATCTTAATTGATTGCTGAGATTTCATTATAAAGTCTGGCATTATGCTCTTCCCTAACACATCTGGAACCTTCAGTGGTACTTCGAGTGTCAAGATAATATGCAGAATCTATGGCATGCCAATAATAACACCCATCCTGTGGTTGTCATGAATCCTTGGTTAACTGTACACTTCCTCAACATTATTTGTTTATTCCACTCACATAATCAATATGCATGATACGTATTCCATTGATTCAGTGCTGCCACAACCATGCAATAAGTTACTCCCTAATGCTTCTCTTCGTAGTCATATTGTGAGTGGTTTATCCTATTTTACCATCTCTCTTTCCTACATTGCTCTATGGCTCATGAGTTGATTTGTTTATATGCAATATTCATCGCCTATGGTTCATGAGGTCATTTGTTTATATGCAATATTCAACAAAGATGCATCAAAAAGTCAATTTTCACTCATAGAATTAATAGAAGATATATAATTCTAGATGGTCCATCAGTTTTTTCACTCAACAGGTGCTAGAATGCCCAAATAGAATGGGTGGTACCAAAATATAATAGAAAATCAATTTCAAACTGTTAGGATCGTTACACAAAATAACCATATATGTGTTATTTATTTCAAGAGAATACACTGATAACTACAATGATCAGATGGCAGAGAAGAAGCACAAAGACAGTTTTCATATGTCAACACAAAGCTTCTTCAGATAATATATCTTTAATCAACAACAAGACAAAGATAGGCACATAAAATGTTTATAGTATTCCTTTATATAAAATCCATGTTATTGGAAAAAGAAAAATTCTGAAAAGAAATACATACTTGATGCCTCCACTTTCCATTTTCTGAAGCTGATAGCGTTCATCTTCAGTTAAATCTAGTGCAGCCTAGTCATGAAGGATAAAATAAAAAGAGCATGAAGATATCATACTCCTAATTATAAATTATGCATGCTCTCACTTGAATATGAATTCTTGAGGAAAAAAATTTGTGCATACATCCCAAATTGACAGGTACTGACATAAGATTCTGAAGTTAAAATGGTATCACAGAAAAATCAAACAGCAACCAAGAAAATCAATTTTTTAAAAAAAGAAAGGACAAATTATATACCTTGGTCTCTGTGTGAGAGAGAGATTTTAAAAAATTTCTATGTATGGGGTGATATAGTCGGCTGGTTGAAACCTTATAGGAACATCAGGTTTTGTCCCACCACTTCTAGGTGAGTAGCTTTGTTGAAACCAATGAAAGATATCTAGCACATATGGCCATCAACATGTTCTTCAATGATGCAAGATATTTTGCTAATTGCAAGAGTTATGCTCAAAAAGGCCAGCCCAAAGATTGCAATAACCTCGAGGTTGTGTTGACTGCCACAGCCATGCTACTCTTCCTTCTAACCCTCTAAGATGTCGACAAATTTATCAAGTTCCTCTCCCACCTCTCCACATCTTCATGTTTGCATTGAAGTTTTTAAGTCTCCTAATTGTATTAAATGTTAGCAAATCCTAGTGTCATTTGATGGATGTATCCGAAAGATTGCATATATTCTCCTTGATCAATTGCACCAAAATCTCAACTCAACTCAACTCATCTAAGCCTTTTCCCAACGACATGGGTCGGCTAATCTATTGCACCAGGATCTGATTTTCTATTCAAATGTTTTCTCTTGATATGATTTAGCATCTGAATATTTAAAGGTTTCAAAAACAAGGATAATGCCATTCAGTTGCATGCATTTGGCATCACAATCCAAAGGATGTCATGAAAGAGTACCTCTAAGTAATTTACCATATGCCACATCATTTGGTGCATTGGAAATGTGCCTTATAATATAGGAAGTCATGCAACCACAAAGAAACCCTGGATGCAGCTACAGTTCTAAGAAATACTCCATGGTATCATATGTGTGTTGGGTCTCAGTGTTCCAGATGTTGTGAGTCTTCATTAACAAGTTCCTGAAGTCAAGGTTAAACCCACTTTTATGGAGTTCCTCTAAGACTCAGATTTCTAAAATATATATAAAGAAAGATTCTTTATGGTCAGAAGCTAGAGGCAACCATGAGAAAACAGAATGACGGGCTAGCTCATAATTCTTTGAAAATTAAGTTAAAGAAAGCCTGTACATCGATAGTGTGCATCCAGTTGCAGTTTGGCTCAAAATGAGGTAACAATTGAAGCAGCTGGTAACAGTGACCAAGGCAAGAAGGTAAAAGAATCCGCAATCAACAGAATAAGAAAAAGAACTAGTCAAACGAAACAACAAAATCCTAAAGGCAAGGTAGAAACTTTAAGCTGAAAAGCATGTCCAAATATCACACAAAATTAGTGCTATTTGTTTAAAAGATCACTTTCAGCTGTTAACATAAATATTTAAAATCCTTCTTCACCGAATAGACCATGCACCCACATGCAAACATACACACATAAATTATGATTTTACGAAAAAAGAAAAGAAGATTAAATTTCATTTGACTTTTTTCATGAGGAAAGAATAAAATTAATAATATAAAATTCTTTTTGCGTTCTATTGATCGGGTGCTCATTCATATACTTTTGTCCATTTGCTAAGAATGCTCTAACTTTTCACGCATAAAATCTAATGTTATCTAGTGCAAAATTCTTGAATTTTTTTGGGGAAAGGATCAACCAACGTACCACTCGGGTTCCCAGAACTATTCAAGAGACCGATTCAAATAAACCAATAAATCCAACGAATTTAGCAAAACAATGTTAAAAAAAAAAAGGATAGAGGATAAAGAATGATTACGTGCTTCGCGATGAGCTCGCGTTCGATGTCCCCAGCGACGAAGAAGGGGTCGCCAGGCTTGAATCTCCGGCGAGCCGCAACCCAGAAGGGAAAGCCTAACCCTAACCCTAGTTCCTCTTCGCCTCCGATTGATTCCATTCTTGGCTCTTCTCTTCTCTTGCCCACTTTCCGCTCTCGCTTTTAGTGGAGTACTCGTTGGATCGAGAGGGCGTGAACTGCTGTCGATTACCAAACCCAAAGCACGGCGCTCCGCCTTGCCTTGATATAAATATTCGTTGGCCTTCCCAAAAGTGGATTTGAACTAGCCGTTAGATTGCAAACGCCTGTTATTCAGCGGTAGGAAAACACTTTGTACACCGCCCCCAGTGCAGCAAGGCCGACGTAAACTATACCGCCTCTTTCGATTGATCCATATGGCTCCGATGTGGAAGACCTGATGGGCGGTATGGCTTTGCTTTGACGTAACGTTCTGAACGTGACGGCCATTTAAAGCTGTTCACTTTTTTTCAAAAATTGCGTGCGGATGAAAATGCCCTTTCCCTCCTTCATAGCGTCATTTAACGTTGTATGTCATCTGTGCAAGAAGAACAGAAGAACTTTGTTTCTTCCCCGGTCGAAAGAAAATATTTCAGCATCGAAGCTGGAAAACCTGGCTCCAAACGAAAGCTCATACGAGACACTCATGCTTAGAACTGACCGCGCGGAGAATCCCCGCGACACCCCAAGGAGAATAAGATTTTGGCCGAAACTCCTACGAGACACCCTAGCTTTAAGGCGACGACACCCTAGCTTTAAGACGACGACACCCATGCTAAGAACTGATCACGGTGAAAATACCCGCGACACCCCTTGTCGAATTCAGCCTAAACACCTTCGCGACACCCCAGTTGAAATCTAATGACACCCTAGCACCAATGCTACGATACCCGCAGCACAAAGTAAAAAGTCTTTCCTCCAAATTTTTTCTAAAGCTTCTTTATTACACCAACAGTTTTTTTCTGGTAAGAGTTAGTTAATGCGTGACCAAACCGTTTAATGCGCGGGTAACTACCTTAGAACAAAATAGTTATGACATTCTGGGAGTCATAACTATTTTGTATGCACGAATGTCATACTCTTTCTTCCCCTCCCTCGCTCTGAGAGTCCGGATGCTAAGTTTGAGCACGAACCTACGCCCTCGCTTTGAAAGTCTGGTCGATAGGAAATATTTCAGCTTTGAGGCTGAAAAACCTTGCTACTGGAGTCTACTGGAGTCTTCAAATATAAAAGTTTATCCAATGAGTTTTTTCCTTGCCAAAACCTCACGTAGACGTTCGCTTCTCTCTCTCAATTCGGCCAGGTCTGTAAGATGGTCATTAGCTGCCTTCGTTATATCTTCGTCAATTGCTTTTAAAAGGCTTTAATGATAGGAAAACAGAGAGAAAGCAGATGGAGGAAAAAAGGAGCCTTTTAAAAGCAATTGACGAAGAGATAACGAAGGCAGACCTCGCCGAATTCAGAGAGAGAAGCGAACGTCTACGTGAGGTTTTGGCAAGGAAAAACTCATTGGATAAACTGTTATATTTGAAGACTCCAGTAGACTCCAGTAGCCTGATTTTTCAGCCTCGAAGCTGAAATATTTCCTGTCGACCGGACTTTCAGAGCGAGGGCGTAGGTTCGTGCTCAACTGAATTTCATCTGTGCAAGAGAACTCTCTTTCTTCCCCCCCCTCGCTCTGAGAGTCCGGATGCTGCCCTTTCCCTCCATCCTAGCGCCAATTTATGATGGATTTCATCTCTGAAAGAAGAATCCCAGCGACATCCTAGTTCGATTTGCCGTAAATCCTTTGCGACACCCCAGTTGAAATCCCACGATACCCTAGCTTTAGGGCAACGACACCCGTGCTTACAAATGACCACATAGAGAGTCCCCGGCGACACCCTAGTCGAATTCGGCCGTAAATCCTTCGCGACACCCCAGTGGAAAGTTCACGACACCCTAGCTTTAAGGCGACAACACCCGTCGTTAGAACTGACCACGGAGAGAATCCCCACGACACCGTAGTTCTAATGCGGCCGAAAATCAATCGCGACACCCCAGTTGAAATCTCACGACACCCTAGCTGTAACGAGACGACACCCGTGCTTTAAACAGACCACGGAGATAATCCCAGCGACACCCTAGTTCGAATTCGGCCGTAAATCCTTCGCGACACCCCAATTGAAATCCCACGACACCCTAGCTTTAGGGCGACGACACCCCTCTTATAAATGACCACATAGAGAGTACCCGGCGACACCCTAATTGAATTCGGCCGTAAATCCTTTGCGACACCCCAGTTGAAATCCCACGACACCCTAGCTTTAGGGCGACGACACCCGTGCTTACAAATGACCACATAGAGAGTCCCCGGCGACACCCTAGTCGAATTCGGCCGTAAATCCTTCGCGACACCCCAGTGGAAAGTTCACGACACCCTAGCTTTAAGGCAACGACACCCGTCGTTAGAACTGACCACGGAGAGAATCCCCGCGATACCGTAGTTCTAATGCGGCCGAAAATCAATCGCGACACCCCAATTGAAATCTCACGACACCCTAGCTGTAACGAGACGACACCCGTGCTTTAAACAGACCACGGAGATAATCCCAGTGACACCCTAGTTCGAATTCGGCCGAAAATCCTTCGCGACACCCCAGTTGAAATCCCACGATACCCTAGCTTTAGGGCGACGACACCCCTAATTGAATTCGGCCGTAAATCCTTCGCGACACCCCAGTTGAAATCCCACGACACCCTAGCTCTAACGAGACGACACCCGTGCTTTAAACAGACCACGGAGATAATCCTAGCGACACCATAGTTCGAGTTCGGCCGTAAATCCTTCGCGACACCCCAGTTGAAATCCCACGACACCCTAGCTTTAGGGCGACGACACCCGTCTTATAAATGACCACATATAGAGTACCCGGCGACACCCTAATTGAATTCGGCCGTCAATCCTTCGCGACACCCTAGTTGAAATTTGACGACACCCTAGCTTTAAGGCGACGACACCCATGCTTGAACAAGGCGAAAATTTGACGTCACCCAAGTACTAATTCGACGACACCCTAGTAACTGAGCCATGCCATATTTTCGAGAAAAGTTTGTAAACGTGGCAGTTCCTATGGGTTCGCGGGTCTCATTGATGTGATCGTGGCGATCCGGGTGTCCTTTCGTATTTCTCTTAGGTCGGCATAAACACTAGAAAAACCACTCAATCGTCTGTTGCTCGAGAAGCCATCCTTTTGCTCAAGAAGCCATCCTTCGTCTCTTGCTCGAGAAGCCACTGGTCTCCTTTTCCCTCCTAAACTTGTACCATAGTTCATTCTTCCGAATACTTCATTCATGGAGAAGAGTGCTTTCGTTTGTGCATGAAGACCGCGAACAAAGAAGAAGCAGACAGAGAAAATGGCGGAACAATGCAAGGACCTAGTTCTTCTTTCGACTGAGGATTCGGCTCCTTCAGGTATGTTTATCACTATATTAAATATTACGACATTCTCTCTTAAAATTTCATGACAAGTATGTCTTCTGTCTTACCCCCTGTTTCAGTTGACAATAAAATTGTTCCAGTCCCCCCAGTGAAGGCTTCCCAGCTGTTTAAGAATAGCTGCAGGCTGGCAGTATACGTTCAGAAGGTTTGGAGGATGGGGTTCTCTAGACGGCATACAAAACTGATTCGAAGGACCCCATTTGGTGCCTTCGTCGACATGCAGACGTTCACAGTCGACGGGCGACTGCTAGCAGACATCATAAGATGTCATAATGGAGGCGACGAGTTCATGTTTTGCGGAAAGCTAGTTCTATTCAGTGCCGATGAAGTCGCACTCATTATGGGACTTCCAGCTCATGGGAAGAAGATCGACACGTCCAGCCAAATGTTCAACGAAAGGTTATTCAGACGGTTTGGCCAGGGTTTAGATCTTCGCCAAGAAGGTTTGGAGAAGTTGATATTTCAACTCCGACCATCTAAAGTACAGGAGGATGTCGAGGACACCATCCGACTTTGGATTGCATACATGTTGTCCATGTTTTTGGTTCCAAAGTCTAATCAGAGATGTCCACGGTATCTCATCCAGCACTTGGATGACTTAAGTCAACTGGGTAGCATCGACTGGGCTTCGGCACTGAAGGAGTTGATTGTTCTGGCTCTCCCAGAAATAGCTGCTTGCTTGCGTTCCGAGGAGCCGGTGCACTCAAAGAATGCAAAAAAAGTTAGGAGGCAGCCTACCTTGTTCGATGCTCGGCAGCACTGGTGGTAAGGATTATTGAGACACATAATTAGTGTTGAGAGAAAATTTTTTTTGTAATATTACTTTATTTAATATCAAAAAAATATCATGTTCAGGCGTGGTTCCTCGAGCATACATCAATGCGAGAGCCAGCATACCCTGATAAACGGCCCCAGCTGTTGAAGTGGTATGACCACCAAATGAAGATCCAATCGGTTCGGGTTGCCGACTTGCAGCCTCAGGACTTGGTAATCTAGTTCATTGCTCCATTGCTCTGACCATTTTTTTCAACTTAATGCGTCAATATGTTCAGTTAATATTAATTTGTTATCATATTGTGTTGCAGATGGAGGGAGCTACTGAACCATTGCCAGAAGAGCGATGGCTTCTCCCTCAGCAGAATGTTGCATCCCCCCCTCAACCAACAGATACCTGCGCCCCTCAACCAATGGATAGCTGCACAGGATGCGCCGAGTTGAAAAATGAATTGGAGTGTGTTAAGGATCAACTCAAGATGTCAGCACAGGCTGTCCATTGCTGAGAGCCTCCTCAATTCACTGGTCAGAAAGGAAAGTTATGCAATAAATGAGGAGGACAAGGGAGACGAGAAAACAGAGAAGGTGCATTCCCTGGAGTTGGTCCTCCGTGAGCCTGGTAACGTAAATAGTGAAGAGAAGATGGAGGAGGACCATTCATCCGAGTTTCCAATTGAGACAGGGAATGCAAAATCAGAGGAGAACATATTGGAGTGGGATTCATTGGCTGATAAAACAGAGCAGGGGAATGAAATAAAGAGAGTCCATATCCGATAATAAACTTGGCACCCCTGCGCCAAAGGATGACAATATGGACTTAGAAATAATTGGAGTGCCGTCGCTTGTTAGGAGGATTAAAAAACAGCCGAGGAAGTGTAAGGCATCCACGGTCGTCGGCGAATGTTATGAGACAATCCGACCTAAAAAGTCGGCGAAGACAGTGGGCATGTCAAAGCCCAACACAACGGTCGAAGATGACCAAATAATTATTCAAAAAAATTTGAGCGAGCGACAACAAACCGACGAGATCGTCTACACAAATATGTTTAATGGCGTTGCAACAAGAAAAAATCTTCAAGATCTCATTAACAATGAATGATAATAGATGATGTAAGTATATAAAGGAACCTGTTCTAGTTGTTGATTTTAGAATTATATTAATCGTTTTATATTCCATTGGCAGATAATTGATTGCGGCCAGGAGTTTCTGATGCGCAACTGGGCAGAGCATCCTGACCGATATCATAAGTGCATAATTGCATCAGTTTTCGTATCTGCTCTATGTCTGACTTCCTCATCACCTGCTCATGAACTTGCTGGA
>UESW01003995.1:2934557-3020098 GCA_900491605.1 Calamus simplicifolius | reverse complement strand
GACTAGGGTGTCGTTTGCCATGAGCTAGGGTGTCGTCGCGCTAAAATCTTCGGTGTCGTTCGCGAGCACTGGGATGTCTCGTATGTTTCCGCCTTTCGGGTGTCGCCGCGCAAGACTAGGGTGTCGTTTGCCATGAGCTAGGGTGTCGTCGCGCTAAAATCTTCGGTGTCGTTCGCGAGCACTGGGATGTCTCGTATGTTTCCGCCTTTCGGGTGTCGCCGCGCAAGACTAGGGTGTCGTTTGCCATGAGCTAGGGTCGTCGCGCTAAAATCTTCGGTGTCGGTTCGCACTGGGATGTCTCGTATGTTTCCGCCTTTCGGGTGTCGCCGCGCAAGACTAGGGTGTCGTTTGCCATGAGCTAGGGTGTCGTCGCGCTAAAATCTTCGGTGTCGTTCGCGAACTGGGATGTCTCGTATGTTTCCGCCTTTCGGGTGTCGCCGCGCAAGACTAGGGTGTCGTTTGCAGAGCTAGGGTGTCGTCGCGCTAAAATCTTCGGTGTCGTTCGCGAGCACTGGGATGTCTCGTATGTTTCCGCCTTTCGGGTGTCGCGCAAGACTAGGTGTCGTTTGCCATGAGCTAGGGTGTCGTCGCGCTAAAATCTTCGGTGTCGTTCGCGAGTACTGGGATGTCTCGTATGTTTCGCCTTTCGGGTGTCGCCGCGCAAGACTAGGGTGTCGTTTGCCAAGAGCTAGGGTGTCGTCGCGCTAAAATCTTCGGTGTCGGTTCGCGAGCACTGGGATGTCTCGTATGTTTCCGCCTTTCGGGTGTCGCCGCGCAAGAGCTGGGTGTCGTCGTTAAAAGCACTTCATTTTACTAGCGAAAGCATTTCATTTACGACCAAGCAACCATAATTCAAAAGTTACGACACTCGTGTTTTATATATGATCTTGTGTAAGTTGACTCAATACATAAGCATCAAATTCATCCATTAAAGTTTCTGACGGCGGAACAATTCTCTCCAGGTCCTCTTCAGTATTAATAGACTGCAAACAAGTCTGCCTGCTACTTGAAGCAGCTCTTTCCTTGGCCTGATTTTTCCTTGATCTTTTTGCCTTCTTCTCGACTGCACTCTTTAATCTGTTCTCTCTCGGGCGACCTTTCGTCCTAATTTGTTCAGGATCTTGAATTACAAGCTCTGAACGTGGTTTAGCTGCGCAGTTGGCATCCACGGCAGTTTTGAATAGAGGCGGTTAGACCATCCATCACTACATTAAATGCATCTTCAGACATGGAGGCTATCTCTGCGAGCTTCGTCATCCGATGAGACAGCAAACTATATCTACAATCATTAACATAATATTAACGATAACAAATATTAAGACATTTCAATTAAAAAATTGTCACTGCGTACCGTGAGTTTCGTGTGCTTTTATCATAACCCTCAGTATTGCAGTCGAATTCGTCGAATTGGTATTTCATGTCCTTGCACCATCTCTTCAAGAAGTATTTATCTGGTAAACGAAATACGTCATTTTGATGAAGAACCAACAGGGCATGCCTACACAGGTACCCCTTGAACTGAAAGGATCGGCACTGGCATTGGACATCCTCAATATTTCTATCGTATGACACGATATAATCTTTGATCATCTCCTTGCCAATTCCATCGACTTCAATCCTTTCATACGACTTGACGGAATATATACACGTGTTGCCAGCTTCGTTGATCAATTTTGTATTTGATGCAGCCATTTCAAGGATCTCATTCTGGAATTTTTTGAAAATGCTCCGTGTATACCTTCCTGCAGCTTGTCTCTCAAAAGGTGATGATGTCTTTAGGAAAGCTATCGTTTGCAAAGTCCTATTATCTTCCTCATTTTCGGCCTCGTATCGTTTTTCCAAGGCATCTTCGTACTTACTTATGAACTCCGTTAGTGTTGTCTTCGAATTTATAAACCCATCGAAGAAGTGATTAATGCCCTCGCTCCTTTGTGAAGATGACATCCCTGTTAAAAATTTTGTCAACCAAAAAAAAAAAAAAAAGCGTTTAACTGAACATGAACCAAAGCCAATGACATACAAACCTGCGAAGAATGTATCCTTGAGGTAAACTGGGACCCATTTTTCCCGACATTCGTATAGGACATTGAACCAATCTATAGACTTGCATTCTTTATATTTCTCCATAACATGTGCCCACCTTTCCTCGAATGAATTTATGGTCAATGAATCATATATTGCCTCATCGAAATCAACCATAAACTTGGGATTTGCCGTGCAAATGTGGCCAATCTTTTCCGGTATCTTCTTCAATATATGCCAAAGACAAAATCGATGTCGTGTGTTAGGAAAAACTTCTTTGACAGCAGCCTCGATTGCCTTATCTTGATCAGTAATCATGGCAATAGGTGCTTGACCACCATTTGCATCCAGCCAAGTCTTAAAAACCCATTTATATGTCTCAGTACTCTCATCAGACAACAATGCGCATCCAAGCAAGGTTGACTGTCCATGATGGTTCACCCCAACAAATGGACAAAAAGGCATTTGATATCTGTTTGTCAAGTAAGTTGAGTCAAAGCTTAGAACATCACCGAAGTATGTGCATGCCAATCTTGACCTTGGATGAATCCAGAAGACAGACCTCAGATGACCATTATCATTGAGGTCTAAGGAGTAGAAGAAATTGGGATTTTTGAGTTGCATTTCGGCGAAATGAATTACCATCGACTGAGCATCTCCTTCTTTCAGCTTAGACTGACGTTCGCGACAAATGAAGTTACGAGCATCCTTCTCGGTGAAATCCAATTGTCCTCTGCCCCCTTTTCTCCTTGCTATGGCAGAGTATATCTGAGTCGTCGGAACATTCACGGCATGTAAATTGCTGATCTCTGCCTTCTCTGGTGTGCTGATCCTCCTATGCGACCGTAGATAACCAGCTGATGTTATGGACAGCCCATGGTTATGTTCTAGAGAAACCTCATCCAAAATCCACTTACCACTTGTAGCATTCAGTCTTGCTTTTATGGATGCCATACAACCAACTTTCCCAGTATCCCTATGATTCATACTCTTCTCTGATTTTCTGGATTTTCCTTGCCTCCAACACGCCAGGTGCTTGAAGCAAAGTTGTTTTTTGTTGTTGGCCCTGCTACACACTGTTGTGATTCCAAAGCCAACTCGTTTCGCGTATCCATTGTAGAACGTATATACATCATCGGCTGAATTGAATTCCATCCCAGTTTGAGGAACTACAATATCATCCACTGCATTTGGAGCGACGGGTGAAGCTGCACGGCCGGGAGTGTTATCTTCTTCTTTCCGATCTACAATTTCAGCATCAACTGTGAAAATATAGCACGCAGTCATGAACATATCCTCCTGACATTGAATGGCAGCAGCAACTCCTTCGCGACACCCCAGTTGAAATCTAATGACACCCTAGCTCCAATGCTACGACACCCGTGGCTTAGAACTGACCGCGCGGAGAATCCCTCCGACACCACAGGAGAAATGGATTTCGGCCGAAACTCCTTCGAGACACCCACGTTGAAAGCTCACGACACCCTAGCTTTAAGGCGACGACACCCGTGCTTAGAACTGACCGCACAGACAATCCCCATGACACCCTAGGAGAATTGGTTTTCGGCCGAAACTCCTTAGAGACACCACTGTTGAAAGCTCACGACACCCCTAGCTTAATGCGACGACACCCGTGCTTAGAACTGACCACGGCGAGAAGGCCCGCGACAACCAAGTTACTAAAATTTAATTTTATTATAAAAAAAAAAAAATTACATTAGCCCTCACTGGGGCTTCTCTCTCCTTCGGTCGCTGCGTCCTCGATCTGGCGATGGAGGGACGCTACTTTCCCCTCCAGGTGGCTATTGGCCCGACGCAGGACCTCTATCTTTTGTTGAAACATCCTGGTATTCCTCGAGCGCCAGCCTGAGTCGCTCGCTGATTGCGTGCGACTCAGCATAAACCTCCGCGTCGATGGTGACGGTTGCGCGGCGGCGCCATGGCTGCCAGTAGATCTCACCTCGCCTCTGGAAGCCATCTGTGGTCAGTTCAAGCTGGAAAGGTGAGTAACGATGGCATTCCCCCATCCTTATTTAAGGTTCCCTGGCGGGTGTTTCGATTGCCATGCGCCACCATCTCAGTGGTTGTTCACAGGAATCGAATCGGTGCGCCACCACGCCCCCCCCTCCACGTTGAGTTTCGAGGGATGGGGAACAGAACAGTTTCGGGAAGCAAACAGTCGTAAGTTTAACGTCGTCCCAAGAGAAAATTCACGACACCCAAGGATGATTTGGATTTCGGCCGAAACTCCTTCGCGACACCCCACTTGAAAGCTCACGACACCCTAGCATCAATGCTTCGACACCCGTGCTTAGAACTGAACACGGAGAGAATCCCCGAGACATCCCAGGGATGAGTTGGATTTCGGCCGAAACTCCTTCGCGACACCCCTGTTGAAAGCTCACGACACCCTAGCTTTAAGGCGACGACACCCGTGCGTCGAACTGATCACAGAGAGAACCCCCGCGACACCCCTTCTCGAATTCGGCCGAAACTCCCTCGTGACACCCCAGTTGTAAACTCACGACACCCTAGCTTTATGGCGACGACACCCCCGTGGGTTCACTGTTAATGCATGGGTGTCCCCTTAAAGCTAGGGTGTCGTGAGCTGAAATCCAATTCTCCCTGGGTGTCGGGGGTAGTTCCTCAAGCAAGGTTCGTAAAGCTAGGGTGTCCTTCCAATTCTCCCTGGGGTGTTCTCTCCGTGTTCAGTTCTAAGCACGGGTGTCGGTGAGCTAGGGTGTCGTGAGCTTTCAACAGGGGTGTCGCGAAGGAGTTTCGGCCGAAATCCAAATCATCCTTGGGTGTCGTGAATTTTCTCTTGGGACGACGTTAAACTTACGACGGTTTGCTTCCCGAAACTGTTCTGTTCCCCATCCCTCGAAACTCAACGTGGGGGGGGGCGTGGTGGCGCACCGATTCGATTCCTGTGAACAACCACTGAGATGGTGGCGCATGGCAATCGAAACACCCGCCAGGGGAACCTTAAATAAGGATGGGGGAATGCCATCGTTACTCACCTTTCCAGCTTGAACTGACCACAAGATGGCTTCCAGAGGCGAGGTGAGATCTACTGGCAGCCATGGCAGCGCCGCCAACCGTCACCATCGACGCGGTGGTTTATGCTGAGTCGCTCGCAAGCAGCGAGCGACTCATCAAGGCGGCCGAGAAATACCTGGCCGTTACAACAAAAGAGATAGAGGTCCTGCGTCGGGCCAATAGCCACCTGGAGCGGAAAGTAGCGTCCCTCCAGCATCACATCGCCGACGCAGCGACCGAAGGAGATAAGCCCCAGTAAGGGCTAATGTATTTTTTTTTTTTTTGATAAATAAAATTAAATTTTAGTAACTTGGTTGTCGCGGGCCTTCTCGCCGTGGTCAGTTCTGTATCGTCGCCTAAAAGCTAGGGTGTCGTCAATTTTCAACTGGGGTGTCGCGAACGACGACAGCACCGACTCAGGCTGTTAACGACACCCCAGTTCTCATCTTACGACACCCTAGCTTTTAGGCGACGACACCGATGATGTGACTATTAAAGCGAGGTGTTCTCCATACGAGGTGTCGCGGGCCTGCTCTCCAGCGTCGTTTATAAGCATGACACACCCTTTATAGCATTTAAAGATACCGCATAGAACAAGCTACGACACTCCGGAAAGCAACATACGAAGATCGCAAAGGTTATAAGCATGGGTGTCGTAGCGTTGTAACTACGGTGTCGCGAGGCTTTTCTCCAGCTTTCGTTTGGCGCACGGGTGTCCTAGGCCTGTAACTACGGTGTCTTAACAGTATATCAGGGGTTTCATGAGGTATAACAGGGCTGCATTAAAAGAGTATGACATTCGTGCATACAAAATAGTTATGACTCCCAGAATGTCATAACTATTTTGTTCTAAGGTAGTTACCCGCGCATTAAACGGTTTGGTCATGCATTAACTAACTCTAACCAGAAAAAAACTGTTGGTGTAATAAAGAAGTGGGAAGAAAGAGTTTTTACTTTGTGCTGCGGATGACATTTCCTTCATAAGTTTTTGTACACAACTCCAGTAGCCAGGTTTTCCAGCCTCGATGCTGAAATATTTTCTTTCGACCGAGGAAGAAACAAAGTTCTTCTATTCTTCTTACACAGATGACATACAACATTAAATGGCGCTATGAAGGAGGGAAAGGGCATTTTCGTCCGCATGCAATTTTTAAAAAAAGTGAACAGCTTTAAATGGCCATCACGTTCAGAACATTACGTCAAAGCAAAGCCATACCGCCCGTCAGGTCTTCCACGTCGGAGCCACATGGACCAATCGAAAGAGGCGGTGCAGTCTACGTCGGCCTTGCTGCACCGGGGGCGGTGTACAAAGTGTTTTCCTTCAGCGGTAATGTTGATCGTTCAAATAGAGATCAAGCCCGCAAATTTGGCTGCCATGTCACCACCATATGATATACATAAAAGAAAATGTCCCAAGTCTTAATAAAGAGAGTTATGGTCATGTACCTATTTAATTAAAAAAAAAGTCATTAGAACATTCTTTAATGTTAATACACTCTACTATGATCTTGTTTGGGTCCATTACTAGCTCCTACTTTTATTTTATTTTTTTACAAGCGCACTAGTCTAGTGCAAGCCAACCCCAATAGATTAGAAAACATAATTTACTTTAATACAATAGGACTGGGGTCTCTCTTCTTCCAATCCAAAACCCAAAATGATAGGCCACAAAGATTGCTACCCAACCAGCTGTAGAGTTAGCTTTTCGGTAAACATGACGGATATGGACTGTGTGAACCTCCCGAAGGATAGACCAAATGTCATGAAGTAGAGGGTTGAAGACATTGGATGACAGTAAGGGAGTCCCCCTTAATAAAGAGACAATAAGCATGAAGGATCCGAGTAGCATACGAAATACCTGCCGCTAACATTGCTCCATCAGTCCCACAGATAATAAATGTTGAACCTGCACATCTTCTCCGAACACTCCCATCGAAGTTGATTTTGACAAACCCTAAAGGGGGGCTCCTAAGAGATGAAGACCGTATATCGGAGTGTTGTCGAGGTAGCAAAGGAGCCCAAGTGGCCAAAACTGTTAGAATCAAGAACAGTACAATGAAGTGTATATTCTTCAGATAAAGATATGACTTTCCTTACTATCCTGTGGGAAGATACAAAATCATCAGTGAAAATAAGTAGATTTTGCGATAACCAGATCTGATAGGCTATGCCGGCCCAAATAGCACCTTGCTGTCGAACTTCCCTTCAAATGTCGTGTAAGCGATCAGTCCGCCAAGAACCAGTACCATCCTCCCTAAGGTGGTATCCTATAATCTACCAGATCTATCTCACTCTGGGACAGCTAAAGATGGCATGATCAGTAGTCACCTCCTTCTGTCCGCAAAATGGACAAGTAGCCTAGATGGACAGTCCCCTCCTAGCAAATAAGGAGTAGGTGGGAAGACAATCCCATGCAAGCTTCCAGATAAAGAGCTGGATCCTGGGATGGATGGAAAGCTTCCAGATCCATGCTATATCCATCATATACTAAGGCTGTGACCTATAAATTTCATAAGGTTCCTGGTAGGAGCACTAGAAAGACATGATCTCTTCCATAATCTGGTATCATATGTGTGCCCCGGTATGAGCGAAATAGAGAGTATCCGGTAAGATAGCTCCTCACCAAAGAACCGGGACACCGTGGGGATGTGCCAGAAAGTATGATCCTGAGAGATCAAATCTATAACTCTCATGCTGCTAGGAAGATCCATACTGATAAAAGTAGGCCAGAGTGAGAAGGGGAGAACAACAATCCACATATCTTGAACAACTTCTACAGAGGATCCATCTTCAATCATCCACAAGATGTTGTTCAAAATCATCGAAGCATGCCGGCAAACTTCCTTCCAGAAGAAAGAATATCCATGGAAAGACTAAAAATCCGTGGAAGCAGTCCAAGCCCCATATCTAGCAGGCATAAAAGAGCTCCAGAAATAATGCGGATCAAGTAGGAACCACATAGCATGCTTAGCAATCAGTGCCTCTCTTCTGACTGTCAGAGACTGGATTTCAAGGCCACCTACTGAAATTGGCAAGCAGACAGTGTCCCATGCCAGCAAATGGATATCATGGCCGTCCTGCATGGAGGCCCAGAGAAAGTCTCTAAAACATCTCTCTATTCTCCTCAGAGAAGTCATCGGGATAGCAGCATTGGATAGAAGATAAAGAGAAAAAGAGGTGAGAACCGAGCGTAGAAGGGTAATCCTCGCCATCATGGATAATCCCGTGACCTACCAGCCATCAAGACGGTCACGGACCCGACACTCTAGGTCAATGTAGTCACTGTATCATGGCTGTCTTCCCGTAATAGGGATTCCTAGATAAGATAGCCGGTCAGTCTGAGTAGTAATACCCAGGGTTTGAAGAATGGCCTCCCTAATTATACCAGTAGTCTTCGGATGAAAATAGATCATGGACTTTTATAGATTAACTCTCTGATCAGAGACCTGACAATAGAACTGAATAATGGAAGCAAAGGTTGTCACATTATGGACAGTAGCCTAGCACAGCAATATGCAATCATCAACAAATAGAATATGAGAGACGGAGGGACCATAGGAGCCTGCAGTGAAGGAGGCAATGCGAAGATCTTCCTGTGCCTAAGAGAATGCACGAGATAGATTGTCGGCAGCAAGGATGAACAAAAAAGGGGATAGGAGGCATCCTTGACGCAGCCCGACAACAGAGTGGAAGAAATCGGTCTGGCTACTCTTAATGATAAGAGAGAATGATGGCCTATGAATACAGGTCATGATCCAGTCTATAAAGAGATCATCAAACCCAAATTCATGAAGAGTGCAGTACAAAAATACCCAGCTCATCTTATCATAAGCTCGCTCCATGTCTAGCTTGACAGCCATGAGGCACCAGCGAGCAGAGGCTCTCTGGAGACTGTGCATAAATTTCTGGGCTATGAGGATATTATCATTAATACAGCGCCCTCTGATAAAGGCTCCCTGCTCAGCAAAAATAAGCCGAGATATCACATTCTACAGGCGGGTGACTAAAATACGCGCACAGACCTTATACAAGGTAGTGCAAAGGTGATGGACCGATAGTGTAGAGGGGTGAAAGCATCATAGCATTTGGGCACCAGAGTAATGAGTGTCTGATTCTAATCAGCAGGAATGGATTTGGATTGAAAAACAATTCGAATAACCTGCACTACATCCTAGCCCACTATATTCCAATAGTAGCGGAAGAAGAAGGGCGGAAACCAATTGAGCCCAGGGGCCTTGTCAGGCCTAAGATCCCAAACAGCCATCCGTATATCATCCGTTGTAATCGGCATGATAAGAAGGTTATTCTCATGTGCTGAGACCTTCTTTGAAGACGGGACCAGATGGACAGGAAACCCCTCGCTAGTATACTTCAAACATCTGGGCTGAAAGAAATGAAATAGCTTATCCCTAATGACATGAATATCCTTCTGGTAATGCCCCGCCTCATCGGCAAGTCGCCGAATCCTGTTACCTGCTCATCGCTTCAGGGTGACCTGGTAAAAAAATCTAGTATTGTGATCCTCGTCTCGAATCCACTGTATCTGAGACCTCTGCCTCCAATAAATCTCCTTCTGTTGTAGGAGAGAGTGGTGAAGAGCTAACTTAGCTCGAGAGATATGATGTCATGATCAGTGAGGCAGCCCTCCTGATCTTCTTTAGTCTGGAGGATAGCAATATCAGCTTTCACCTGCTACTTCCTCACTATGTCCCCAACCTCCAGTCTGTTACATCTAGATAGTTTGCGCCTCGCTAGCTCAAGATGCCTAGTTAGCCTGTAAGTAGCACTACCTCTCACATGTATACGTCATACCTGAGAGATAAGGATTCGAGCAGAGGAATAGAAAGTCCAGAACTGCTCAAATCGAAAATATCTTCGCTGCTGAGCAATCACATCAGTGGATATCAGGATGGGACAGTGATCAGAAGCAATCCTTGGTAGATGAGTAATAGTGGTGGAAGGATACTTCTGAAGCTATTGGGTCGTGGCCATAGCCCTATCCAATCTCTCCCAAACTCGCGCAGATCCCTGGCGGTTATTATACTAAGTGAATTGGGAACTCGAGAACCCCAAATCTAGCAAACCAGCAGAAGAGATGAAAGTCCTGAACTCTGAAATGTCCGCTGAACCATCAGGATGTCTACCCCTTTTTTTATATGGGCCCCAACGATGCAGTTGAAATCTCCTGCAATGAGGAATGGAACTCCCTGACCAAGAAGAGAGCAAATCTTGGACCAAAAGACATGCCTCTCTTGAAAGTCAGTACTAGTATAAATACCAGAAAGAAGCCAGGGGTCAGATGTCCCCTCAGAGATGATAAGAGCAACCTACTGGTTGCACCATTGAAAGGCATCTACTCTAATGGAAGTACTATACCAAAGAGCCAAAATACTCCTGATAGACCCATAGACTCCACTGCATAAGAAGACCAAGATCTGGATACCTGCCTTCTGAATCGGGACAGACTATCACCCGATAATCGGGTTTCAAAAGAACACATATGCCAAAACTATGTAGCTGCATAATAAGTCTCCCAAAAGAGGAGCAAAATGAAGGTTTTCGGGCTCCTCTAACATTCCAAATAAGTATCTTCATTTGATAGTTGGGGAGGGGTTGGGTCCCAACCTGATCCTCCAACATATCATCATCAAAAAGGCAACCAGTAAGCGAGGTACCACCCTCAGGATTTTGGCTATTGCAGTCCATCAGTTGGTTAGTCTCCATGACTTCTTCAGTCTCTTTCACCCGAGGGGATGATGTCGTGATCTGGGTATCGTGGCCCTGCCCTAGAATAGCATCTTTGAGGCAAAAGACGATCGAGTCATGTTTCTATCCCTCTAACTAAATCAGTTGGAAAGCCGCATCCTTCTCCCCACCAGGGGTCACATCCTTGCTGTGGGTAACCTTGGACCCCATGACAGCTGGACTGATAAGGCCCTAAGATGAGTCCGGGGATGCTAAAAAGGTAACTTTGTCTTGTATGATCTTTAAGCCTGATGGAATCACTTTCCCTTTTCCTTTTACATTTTTGGAGACAACTCATTGAGCGAGAGACTCTGCAAGCCTGGCCCTCTTAGATGGACTAGGATAGGTATCCTTGCGGACCTTAGGCCTACCAGCCCATTTGTCTGTACCAAGAAGAGCGAAGGGGTTCTCAGACACCAAATTAAAATCTAGAGCTTGCTGAGAACCCCTCTTCTCAGTTAGAGTATCAGACACAGTGCCATTCCTAGTTTCAGTCACTCCTCCAGCAGCCTGGTTTGCCACCAACTTCCCGGCTAGCACCTGATCCGACTCAACATTGGAAGAAGCCGAAGGCTGACCAACCTTGTGGAGGCACCGCCGGGCTGTCTTCACCGGCGTTTGCCAGCCATCCCCTGTGACCAATCGTGAAGCATGCCCAGTTGTGTACGATACATGCTAAGACTTCCTCCTCAACTTTGGAACTTGGCCATGGGGAGTTCGCCACTACCGGAGTGCAGCCATCCATGGACCATATTTGGAACCGGCCGAGGAGGTCTTAGATTCTGGCAGAGGCCAACATGGGCCATTGAAGTGTAGAGAGCCACATCGGGAACAAATCCCATCTAGGTGCTCGAAGGCAAACTATTGCCAAAAGGGAGAACGTCTTCCCCGCACTCCTGGACGGAGAGGTCGTGACAAATCAATATGTACATACACCCGGGCAAAGCCTCCCCTGTTCTTGTCCTTGGTTGATGGATCAGAGAAGACGAACTGGCCAGCCAGCGATAGGATTGTTCACAAGATGTCATCTGACCAAAATTCCAACAGCAAGTTAGGTAATCGTACCCAGAGAAGGGCGAATGCTAGGGAAACAACCATCGGGATGAACTTTGGTCTCCATTCGTCCGTTGCAATCGGTTGGCCATTAACGATCCATGGCCTTTCCAGCACCAAATCCTTGGCTTCAAGATCAGTAAACCGAAAGATGTAGCACCGATGGGCAAGGCATACTACGTAGACCTCGCTGGAGACTCCACCTCACCGAAATTCCTGGATGATGGCTTTCGGTGGAACCTAACGGTTGATACTTCTCGCAAGGATGGTCGTCTTCTCCTAGCATCTAGTTTCCTCTTCCAAGGCCTCTGAGGGGTCTTGGATGATCTTTGGAAAATAGAGCTCCAGCTCCGCCACCTCTATCGAAGAAGGGAAGAAGCAACCCACACAAAGCGACTATCCGCTTAACAACGCCAGGTCATCCGACCTTCCTTGGCTTCATCCGCAACAATAGGGGAAGGGGGGACAACTTCCGCCATCGTTCGGTGAGGTTCTTACATGGAGGACGATGAGGTACATCGGAGATCAAAACAGAAGCAGACAGAGCACAAATCTAAAAGCAGTGGTGTGCTGGCAAAACGAGAAGCAAAGGAAGGTGTCGTCATACCAAAAGAGGCTCATCGTCATACTGTGCGGCAAAGTAACCCCGATTCCGCTATCTCATCCCCGACGAAGGCCGCGTCATTCCACCTCGCGTATTCAAAGGAAGTGAACCCTCCTTTCCTTTCCTTCAAAGATTTGTCTGGCTCCAATTGTTAAAAATACCTACCTTACAGCTGATGACAAAAAATGCTATTGTTAAACTGGAACAATTGAATCATCAAGATTGGCTCTATGAATGGTAAGACTTTGCTAATGTCTCATCGTTAGTCTTCAAAAAAGACTTCACGTAGTGATGAAACCCTACAACTATCTCATAGGCATCCATTTCTTTTTACTCACCAACTTTTCTATAATCTTTGAAGGAAAGTAACCCCGATTCCGCTGTCTTGTCCTCGACGAAGGCCGCATCATTCCACCTCGTGTATTCGAAGGAAGTGAATCCTCCTCTCCTCTCCTTCAAAGATTTGTCCTGGCTCCAATTGTTAAAAATACCTACCTTACAGCTGATGATAAAAAAAATGCTATTGTTAAACGGTAACAAATGAATCATCAAGATTGGCTCCATGGAATGGTAAACTTTGCTAATGTCTCATCATTAGTTCTTCAAAAATGACTTCACGTAGTGACGAAACCCTACAACTGTCTTATAGGTATCCATTTCTTTTTACTCACCAACTTTTCTATAATCAGATTAGCTATGATACTATTTGTAACACCTAAGCTTATCTACTAACTTAATTAACCTATTAGTGAGCCAAAAGTAAGTGGTCTTAAGAATTCAAATGCAAGTGAATTAATAGCAAATGAACTTAAGTTAAATTCCTCAGGCCATTCTTTTCCCCCTAATCAAATAAGTTCTCATCACATACTATAAGCTAATCAGAATTTACCCCAAATAGGATGGTGGTGTTATAATGGTGGCTTTACGTCATTGCGAAACTTTATCACCATCCCATGGATAACTCTTTCCTTCTGTTCATCAACCTCTATACACCTGCATCGACTTTAATACCATTTGTAATGCCTCAAGCTTACTTGCTTGTCCAATTAACCTATTAACAGATCGGGCCATATGGCCTTAAAAATTCGAGTGTTAAGTGATTATCAAACGAACTTGAGTTATAAGCTCTTTAAATCTTTCTTTTCCTATACGATGTAAGATTATTTATGCATGGCATATTACAATCTCCCCACCTTAATCAAGTGATGTCCTCGTCTCTTGCTACAAGCTAGCCAAAATCTACTATGAGTAAAGTCAATGGTGCTACAAAAATAGCTCCACCCCATGGCAAGACTCTATCACCATTCCATAGATAGTCTTTTCCTTCTCAGATTATCTTTAATACCATTTGTAAGCCTTCAGCTCACTTATTGAGAAAGAAAAGTTTAAAGAGCTTATAACTCAAGTTTTTAAGACTATATGATTTCAATCCACTACAAGGTTAATTAAGCGAGTAGGTGGGCTTAGGAAGTTACAAATGGTATTAAAACCTATTTAGATGTATAAAAATTGATAGGCAAAAGGAAAAAAGTGTTCATGTGATAATGGTAGGTATAAATCCACCCTTATAGCACCAACGATCCTACTTGAATAAATTCTGTCTAACTTATAGCGTGTGATAAAAATATCATTTAATTAACAAAAAGATTGTAATATTTCATGCATGAATAACTTTATATAAAAAAAAAGATTTAAAAAGCTTATAACTCAAATTTAATTGCTACTATTTAACTTGCATATGAGTTTTTTTAGGTTATACGGTTTTCATCCGCTTGATTTTCATCCGCTTGATTTCAATACGCTACAAATTCAATTAGATTAATAGATAAATTTAAGACGCTACAAATGAATTAAAGCTTATCCTGATATACAAAAAATAAAAAAAAAAAACTATTTATGAGAGAGCGATGGCGATATATTATTGAGCCTGCAACCATTTTGCACATATTTTAGGCTTGGTCTCCAACAAGTGCATCACAAATTAGTGGTTAATGTAATAAAATGCCTATTACATATCAAATTTATAAATATATGGCATCCTTTCTGGTTCTGCATTTCAACATGACATTACACACCTATCATAGTATCATGCACCATTTTTGCATGAATACTCAAGGCTTTGTATTGTAATTCTAAATACAATTTCACATAAAGAATATGCCAAAACACAATCCTTTTGTAAATTTCCATTGCCCATCTCTATACAACTTCACATTAAGAACTTGTCACCTTATGTAAATTTCCATCAACCATCTTTAGCAGCACCAGGATTGCAACGACGTTCTAAATGAACACAAAAGTAGGATTGCAACAACGTTCTAAATGAACACAAAAGAAGAGAGAATGCTCCAGATATTCAATTCTTTCAATGCAAAGATAGGTGAACATAAGAGAGACGCAATTATTGAATTATTATTGCTGGGCATCAGAGAGAACGCATATTCATACGGCAAAAGGATTAGTTTCTACAATCTCAATGCCCGTATATATTTTCTTGCATACAAATATCAAATCAAAGATGCTTAACAGATACGATATTTGAAAAAACACTGTTCTTCTTTTCTTCCCATTCCAGTTGTATATAGATGCAAAGTATGAGATTCACACAGTTCCAACATAAAAATTTACATCAGTTGAATTTTTAAAAATTGAACACAGAGGAACCGGGACAAAAGATATTTGAAGTAAAGTGCTAGATTGTCTAGCCCAGGTTTCATACTGAACAAGGACTTTGCCACATTGATATGTCAGTAATCAGATCCCGGAGTTGATCAATAAGATGCTTGAGGTGCTTGTTCTTGTTTTCAAGCTCCTGCAACCAAGTAAAGCTAACATTACTCCAGTATGATCTACGTTGTTTCAATAAGTAAGTTGGATCGATTCCATAGACATAACATTGGATGCATGCATCTGCAAACACACATAGGCAAAACATAACCGAACAATTATCTTCATCTCAGATAATCAAAGTGCTAGGGGATCTTGAAGAAATAATAGATGAAAGAACACTATGATCTACAACTCATTTACACATGAGACCCTTGGCCAATGGTCCTAATGCGAATATATATCACAATTAAATAAGCCAAAAAAGGAATGACTTTCCAGTTTATGCCATTTCATGATAAATACAATCAACTAGAGGTTTTAGGTTAATTTTTTAATCTGCAAGTTAAATAGACGCCTCAGAGTTTACATTTACTCCCATTACTTCTACGTTTACTGGCCTAAAGCCTAGAATCCAAACATGCCCACCAGCAGAAGGTGAATGTATTGGCCGATGCAATGTGAATTACCCATTTACCTTTTAACATGCATGAATACAAATTCAAGTTTCCCAACAACATCTCTCGAAACTTATTTTCTAAAGCCAACAGAGAAAATGCTTTGCAGCATATACCAGCCATGGCTTCTTGTAGAAGGCCATCATAAAACTTGTATTAAGAGCGTATTCTCCATTTTAGTCATGTAGAAGAGTAGGAAAAATCACCAGCCATGTGCATGCAAGTGTCATGCCCCACTGACAGCACTTTCTTCTGTTCAAAACTAGAACTACAAGGAGCAAAAAGAATTTATGCTATGACAATATACTGACGGAGCATTCTCACATCACATGCCACAGTAAACCCCAACAATGGAGAATACATATAGACGCCTTCTCTTTTGTGAAAAGATGGCTAGTGCAACGGGATTAGTTTCTTTAGCAGCAACACTAGCAAACAGGGACACCATAAATTGGCTAAGCAAGGACCACAGAATAATTACAGAAAATGGAGAAACTAAATGCTAAACTCTAAGAAAATACACTGAACCAGATCCAAAGCCAGAAAAACTACATATTGAATGTTACAAGGAACTGCAGGCATATGACTCATCCAGACTATAGCCAAAGAATTGCTAGTATTCTCATAGAAGTTAGAGTTATTTTGTTACACATTCATATCAAAATGCCAAAGCAACCTCTGTACCTTCTTCTTCTCCATACTAAGATAAGGGAATATAGTGTGATTGATTACCATGAGAGTTGAGCTATGCAACATCATTGTGAAGTCAAATTAGTTTTTGAAAGCTAGCAAGCCAATAGATCCAAAGTGTGATCCTGATAGCATAAGAATGAGGGAATATTAACTTTTATGGGAAGCACACCTATTTTGAATATTCATGCACTTCTACAGAAGATTATTGAGTGATATTTCATGGAGTGCTTAATTTGAAAATCTGCAATTTACAAGGCACCGCAAGGTTCTGTGCTACTCATACAATGTGCAACATGTCTCGCAACATTAACTATAATATGATCTAATTCATAAATAACCATGTATTTGTTAGCTTAGATTTCTTCACCATTATGATTGTGCCTGACCATAACCTTCTACAGAGCAAGGGCAAAAGGACACCACCTTCAATACAAGATGGAGCAAGATCCTTCAAAATAAGGGTAGTGCAACCCTTTTGTCCCATCTTTAGCGATCATGTTATGTCATATGCAAAAACAAAATATAGGACATAGGAACCCAACTAAACTTTCCTCCATCAAAGTCTATGCTTAGACACATGTCAAACTCCTATTCCAACACATTTGGTAACACTTATTGCTCAACTTTGAGTCCTAACTACAAAGATTAGGTTCATTGTTCCCTTCTATGCATCACTCACCCACTATAAGCAACTTGATACATAAACTGCCCCAAACACCAAGGCCGCATTTAGAAGTGAAATGAGTTAACCTGAGTTACTCCTACTCCTCTTTATTGCAAAATAAATCAGTCCACCCTATATGGTGGAATTATTTATTCCCAGATTAAATGCGGTAAATATTTTTAGAAGGTAAAAAAATTTGTGCTCCCATAAATTTTCTCTTCTGCAAGATGTTTTAACCTGTTGCCGCCGGGATCCGTCCTCCGACTTGGGCGCGGTCGATCTCCAGGGAGAGGGGGCGGACCTGCACAAAAAGTCCTCGAGCGAGAGGCGTTGGGGGTGGCCCTCCGCGAAAGACCCTCCGACGCTCAAGTCAGTGGAGAAGAAATCGACGATCAACAAGATAATGGGGAGGTGGATCTCTCCGGGAGGCCTCTCCGGGAGCGGCCAATCGGGAGCCCTAGAAGGCAAGAGCACCGACGAGCTGCCAGCCTGAGGGCAGAAGAGTGAGAGCGCACGTATGAGTGTGCGTCCAAGAGAGCGCGTGCGTATGCGTACCTGAGGGAATCTGCCAGTGTGGTAGTTATAGGCTGTCACCTGTGTCTTGAGCGCCTTCTGGAAGGTTCAGAGGTTGTTGGGATACGGAGGTGGATAGAATCAGGCCGTTGTGGGGCCGTTGGAATCCATATCCCGTTTGTTAGGGGATCGACGGCCAGGAGAGCTTCTTGATGACTGAGATCTGGCTGAGTAGGCCTGGGGGAGTAATGATAGGTCCTAGGCCACGTTTCGACATGATTCCTTGTCTAGGATGTCGTTATGGTGAACCTAGGCTCTCCTTCCGCGGAGGTGGATATTTGATTGTGGATCATTTGACGTAGCCGGGCCATGGTGACTCGGGGGGAAGCGAGCTGCGAGAGCCTGGAAAGGAGCCGAGCTATGGAAGCCCGGAAGGGCCGAGCTATGGAAGCCCGGAAGGGCCGAGCTATGGAAGCCCGGAAGGAGCCGAGCTATGGAAGCCCGGAAGGGCCGAGCTATGGAAGCCCGGGAAGGCCGAGCTACGGAAGCCCGGGAAGGCCGAGCTAGGGAAGCCCGGAAGGGCCGAGCTAGGGAAGCTCGGGAAGGCCGAGCTATGGAAGCCCGAAAGGGCCGAGCTATGGAAGCCCGGAAGGCCGAGCTACGGAAGCCCGGAAGGCCGAGCTAGGAAGCCCGGAAGGGCCGAGCTACGAAAGCCCGGAAGGAGCCGAGCTATGGAAGCTCGGAAGGAGCCGAGCTATGGAAGCCCGGAAGGGCCGAGCTATGGAAGCCCGGAAGGGCGAAGGGAGGAGGTCGGCCTTAGCCGCCTCGCACGGATATTGATGCAATGACGATTTTACCCCCCAACACATGCCCTCCACTCCCTAGTTCGAAGCGTAGGTTCGGGCATAGGGAGTATAAGTCCAAGCGGCGCGTTCCGGATGGGACGTTTCGTGCAATGATGCCCTAATTAATGCGACGGGTTACCGTACCTTCGGGGGTAAGTCTCCTCCAAGAGTGACGGTTGGAATTACGCCACGTCGTGAATCCCGATTGATCGGGCGTTTATCGAGGCGATTCCGGATGCCTCGGGAGAGACCCCCCATCCCCTCAAGGTGGCTTCCTTAGCGGGGAAGCAAAGCGACAGCCGCAATATATATAGGTACATGCATGTTCGCATCATCCTCTCGTCTTGCCTTTCGAAGAAATTGGCCTTTCATCTTTCTCGACGCTCGTCGTTTCGCCTGGTGCTATTCTCAATCGAGATGGCGATGAGTCCCGACGATTTGGCTTCAGAGATCGTCGCTGAGGATTTGGGAAGGATTCACCAATGGTATGGCATGCCCTCAGATGTGATTCTGCGGGTACCGGAGTCTGGAGATAGGGTCTCGCAAGATCTGGAGTCCGGGATCTTCATTTATGAAGACAGTTTGAAGGCAGGCTTTCGTTTCCCTCTCCATCCTTTGGTGAAGGAGATCATGATCCATTACAACATATGCCCGCGATGGTGGCCCCGAACAGTTGGCGGAGCATCATCGGATTCATCTCGATGTGCCACCAAATTCAGATTATCGCCACTCTTCCCCTTTTTCGCGCCTGCTACCATATGATACCGGGAAGAAATCAGAATGGCCGTACATTGGACCCCGGAGGTCCTTCAACGTCATTGTGGATAAGTCGTCTTCCATCAAGGGATGGAAGAGCCGGTTCGTTATCGCAGAGGGGAACATTGGATCCGGCTTCCCTCGGAAATGGGGAAACTTTGCTAGGGATGCAGAGACGCATCCGGTTTTGTCAGCGCAGGAGGAGAGGGATTTGGACGTCCTTCGTAACGGCCGAGTGTTTTCGGCTAACGACCTGCTATCCAAGGGAGCCCTTTTTGCAGCTGGGCTTAGCCCCCTGGACCCATAAGGTGAGTTCTTCCTTTTTAAATCTTTCGCTGTGTGCTCCCTCGATGAATGTGTTTGGATCTGATCGTGTATGTTTTGTTCCTTCAGCCAAGAGGTCAGCTTTGTCGAGCCTCTCCAAGAGGAAGAGAGGAAAGCGCCCTGGGGAGAGCAGTGGCGCGGATAGCGGGAGGCCTAAGAAAAGGGCTCATACCTCCGCAAGAAGCCCACCGGACATCGGAGCGGTCACGACAGGAGCGCCGGGCGAAGGAGGATTTGGGGAAAGAAGCCATGATCCCTGTCCTTCCGTGTTAGAGATATCAGATAGCTCAGACGAGGCTCCGCTGGTTCGTCCGACCGCGTCCCCTATGAAAGAGGAACCAGCAACGGATCTGGCGAAGGCGATCGTTTCTGTGGGGCCTTCCGTCCCCGTGGGATCATCACCGGCTCCAGCGGGAGAGGGGAAGGGACAACTGCAGCCAAGGAGGTTCAGGGGGAGCTCCCTCTTGGTCTCTCCGCAGGGGAGTCCGGTAGTAGTGAAGCCGAGTCGCTCGCGGTAGTTCAGGAGGCGGGCCGGATAGAGGCTTCAGTGGAGTCTGCAGAGGAGGCGCAAGTGGTAGGACGGACCGAGACCCCGGGGGGCCTTGTGGCGGAGACACAGATGGTGGTATCCGAAAAAGGTGCGTCGGAGGAGGGGACGCAGCAAGGTGGGAGTCCTATATTGGGAGCTCCCTCGAAAAAGATTTTGGGGAGGCTGGCGCTTGGGCTAGCCGAATTATTCGAAGAAGTCCAAGCCAGGGCCTTGATAGAGGAGGCTGGGAAGTTGGGGGCCTCTCAGACGGAGGTCGCCCAGGTCGGTCCCTCAGGCAGGGACGGTCAGCCCAGCAGTTCGAGCGCTGGTGTTGAGGAGGCGTTTTCCGCCTTAATGAGGTCGGCCTTGCATCCGAGTGCAGATCCTTCGGCGGACAAGTTTGCAGACTTGGAGCTGGTCAATGCCGCGTTCGGTCAGCAAAGCGTGGCCGAAAGTGTCCATCTCCTTCCCGACATCGACAATACGACCCTGATGAGGATGACTCGGGCCTATGCCTCGCGGGTAAGTTATTTCTTTTGTGCGGTAGATGTTTCCTGAGTGACCCCATCGTGGGTTTTTATTCATCTTTTGTCTCGCAGAGCGTTTTGCTTTCTCGGGCGATGTGCTGGCGTTTGAGTCTGGCGACGGGGGCCAGCATTCAGGCCAGGGAGAATGCCGAGCTTCAATCACGATTGAAGGTGTCTGAGAAGTTCGAAGAGCTTATGGATATGAGTGATAGGAGCTTGAAGGGAATAAGGGCGGCACACCAGGTCGCCCTGGCCGAGGTGTCCAAGCAAAAGCGTAGGGTGGAGGAGTTGCAGGAACTCCTGGCGAAGAATGACAACGCGTGCTTGGAGCTGGCCAGAATCGAATCGAAACATTCTACGGAGGTGGCGGCGATGCGGCGGGAACATAGTGAAAGCTTGGGTCGGCTGGGAAGGGAAGCTGCCGACGAAAGGAAGCGCCTGGCCAGAATGCTTGGCGAAGTGGAGGAGAAGCTGAAGCGGCACGATGGCGAAATCACTCACTTGAGGGAGGCGCTAAATGGCACCAAGGGACAATAGCTCGGGTGAGCAACGAGTTATCCCAGGCCCGGAAGGAAATCGGAGCCAAACAGTCGAGGATCAACAATCTGTAGGAGAGAGTCGAGCTGGTCGGGGCTGATAGGACAAGAGCCAGGGGCGAGACTGAGGAGTTGGCCAAGAGGTTGGCCAGACGAGAGGAGGAGGCACGATCTCATTTCCCCCCCCCCTTTTTTAGCTTCTTCTACCGGTTTCTTGTGATGCCGACTAACTTTGGCTTTCTCAGATGGCGAAGTTGGAGTTGGAGGTTCGGGCTCTTCAAGGCGAGCTTGTGTCCAACCGCAACAAGAGCTCAGAATTCGAGACGCGGGCCAGCGAGTTTGAGGAGAAAAATATCATTCTGCGGGCCCAAGTTGCAGAGGCTGAGAACAGGCTGCTGAGGCCAACATGCAGCTCGCCATACTCAAGGGGAGGCAGGATGCTATCGGTGTTGACGCCTTCCAACTTGGGCTGCAGGAATGCAAAGAGAAGATATCCAGCGAGCATCCAGAATGGGATCTCTCTTTTCTGGACGCTGGAACTCCTGATGACGGTGAGTCCGAAGGAGAAGAAGAGGACGAATATGTCGACGTCTCCGACACTGACCCTGGTGCTGTCCCGGGTCCCGGCGAAGCCGCAGCTTCTGAAGAACGATCGCAAACTGCCGCTGAAGGGGCAAAGGTATTAGAGAAGGGCGAGTCTAGTCACACCTCCGCAGATGTAACCAAGAGTTCCTCCAAAACCGATGTGGTTCCCGGCCCTTAGAGGCCACTTCTGTACTTTGTTTCTTGAAAGTCTGATCGACGCTTCTTAATGGATGAAACCTTTATTTTCATTTAGGTGTTTTTCTTTGTAGCCCTGTTGCCGCTCGGTTTTGCCTCAATCGCGAGCAACTTATGGCTCGCTGATGTTTTTTGGTCATTTTTGTTTCGGGATTGAGGGAGTGCATTGGCTTAACCCAAGGCGGGGCGATTGCCTTGACTGGCGAACCGACAGGGGATCCGGTTCGGCTCATGTCTTAATTAAGGCTCAAGAAACAAAGCTGAACGATTAAGACTGATTGGCAAAGTAGGTCGGCTTGGGTCGACAATCAAGATAGGTCGGCTAGGGCCGACGAGCAAGATAGATCGGCTAGGGCCGATGGGCAAAGATAGGTCGGCTAGGACCGACAAGCAAAGATAGGTCGGCTAGGGCCGACAGGCAAGGTAGGTCGGCGAGGGCCGACGGACAAAGATAGGTCGACTAGGGCCGACAAGCAAAATAGGTCGGCTAGGGCCGACAAGCAAAGATAGGTCGGCTGGGGCCGATGAGTAAGGTAGGTCTTCGCGCTTTTTGCTATTCTGTCAGCGCCCTGCCATTTTGCAGGCGAATCGGTTTTTGTTTTACCAAAATCGGTGGTACGGCGCTGTGGAGAACATAAAGCTGCACTTAAAGCTTTCCGGAATGTGCTCTTTTCCTATGCAGGTCGTTTCATCGTGCTGCGCACGCAGCCGCTTACCATTGGAGGATGTTATTTTCGAAGGACGATCTCCTGAACTTGCCAATTTTCGAAGTGCTAGTGGACAATCTCCTGCATTTAATGACCGTGATTCGGAATCAAGAGGAGATCTCCGTATACGTCACAGCTCATGCGGTGGGCTTGGCGCACAGTAGGGTGCCGCGTCTATCCTGAGGGGCCACGTGGTGGCATGGGCCAGATGTTTGAATCTCGGGGCTTCCAGCTTGGGTAGCTTTTTCCCGATTCATTTCTGCCTATAAAAAGGGGAAAATGGAGGTCAGTTTTGGTCATCCCCAAAGTTTCTTTCCCGTTAGAGCTTTCATCATGCTTGTTTCTCTGGGAGTGGGAGGACTGAGCTTTTCTCTTGCAAGCCTTCTGCCTCCGGATAGTTGGGGCGACGAAGGAGCTTCCGAAGGACGGCTCGCCCTTAGGGGATGAGTCTCGGAGATCATATGGAGAGCGCACATGGAGGGCGCAGAGGTCACACGGAGAGCGCACATATACTCTTCCCGTGTGACCTTTGTGGTTTGCTACGGGGGGGGGGGCTTACGGTAGGAAGTGTATCGACATCCCCGTAGCAAACACGGACTCTCCCTCCTTCGCTGACCTGGATTCTCATCCCTTCTCTGAGGGGAATCCTTGCCACGGGGAGGACAATATGGGAGCAACGGGGTTTAACGGTCCCCGGGCTTCTTGGTCGGGTGGCGGCCCGCGATCCAGCACCCCACGCTAGGGGAGCTGGTTGGTCCGTCCGAGTCCTCAGAATCAGCATCCACAGGCCATGCCTCCTTTTGGGCCTCTTGGCCTATTTGATGGGGGCTATGGAAGGTCAGCTTCATCAACCGCCCAGTTGAGCTGACCGTTTCGTGGTTTGCTTGATTTGTCGGCCCGGACGCCGGAGCATTACGGTTGCCTACATCTGCTTTGGAGCAGTTGCCCGAGTTTTGTACTTGTTCTTTATTTTATGCATTTCAATGCTCTTGTAACGCCTCTAAGGCATTTGTAACTGATCTTGATTGGCAATAAATAAAGAGAGTTTTGTTTTGTTTCTCAATCTTTATCTTTTTGTGCCAAGTTCGCTGTTGTTGTTGTTCATGGGGTACGAAGGCGTCTCGCTCGTCCTTAGACGAGGATCCCGCACCATCCGAACTAACTGAGGTTCGTAAACGACGGTCTAGGGACCGTTCGGAGAAATGCACTCCCTACTTCGATTCGAAGCTTGGAATTTTTGTGCTTCGTCCTTATCGGAGCTCGCATCCTTGCAGGTCGGCTTTGCCAAAGTTCAGAAAATCTGTGCTTGGCTTCACCGAGGTTCGAAGAACTTGTAGCTCGACCCAGCCGAGGTTCGGAGAATGTTTCACTTGACCCCGCCAAGGTTCGAAGAAACTGTTGCTCGGCCCCACCGAGGTTCGGCGAATGCTATACTTGGCCCTACCAAGGTTCGGAGAATGTTTTACTTGGCCCCGCCAAGGTTCGGAGAAACTGTTGCTTGGCCCCGCCGAGGTTCGGAGAATGCTATACTTGGCCCTGCCAAGGTTCGGAGAATGTTTTACTTGGCCCCGCCAAGGTTCGGAGAAACTGTCGCTCGGCCCATCCGGGATTCGGAGAACTTGTAGCTCGGCCCAGCCGAGGTTCGAAGAATTTTTGGCTCAGTCCAGCTGAGGTTCGAAGGTTCGGGGCTCGGAGAAATGACTTAACTGCCACTAGGAGCCGTAGTGTAAGATCTCTATGACGCTCGGTGAGGGGGCATCTGAGCGGAACGAGTGGTATGACGTAACCCTTCCCGAGGGGACAAGTCATTGGCCAGACGCTGGATCTCTCCCCTCTGCTCTTCCCGAAAAAGGAGCTTGGGGAAATGTCGTGATCATTTATTACTGGGGGCGGCAGATCGGAAGGTAGTCTGTTCGGAGGGATTCCCGATCAGTCAGTCCACACTTACCGATCTTACTCGGGATAGGGTGTGGTGTCTCGGATTCTGCCGTCATTGAAGCGACGACACGTGGCAAATTCTTATAGGTCGATGACTATGGCGCGACCGATTGAGATATCTGTCCGGCGAGTATAAATATGACCGAGAGGTGTGGTCTCAGTCATCCCTCTGTTCAGTTTTCGAAGAAATATTGGATCATGGCCTCCCGAGGGCGATCCTCAGGAGAATTACGCGCGTCTCTCAATGGCTTACTTCACTTGGAAAGGAGGCGTACCACCGTCACTGTCGACGGACTGGGCCTGGCGTCGGCCCTCGCGAGCAATCAGCAGCTTGTGAGGGTCGTAGAGGAGTACATGGACGTGACGACCAAGGAGGCGGAGGCCCTGAGCCGGGTGATAGACCGGCAGAGGGAGGAGGTCGAATCGCTTCGCCAGCAGGTGGCTGATCTAACCGAGCGCCTGGAGGGTCTGCTGGCGTCCGGAAGCGACTCCGACCCCTGACTTAGGGCCTCCGTTATTTTCGTTTTGTGCTTTCGCTTTTCTTGCCTCTCTTTTTGTGTGCTCCCCTCTTTTCGGATTAATACAAAGAGGTTGTGTTCAGATAACCTTTCTTTTTCAAGAGTCTTTTGCTTTTAAACATGTCATTCGCGTAATAGTTAGGGAGTCGGCGTGGCTCCACTGGTTCACGCATCAAAGTAGACGCTTTGATCGATGGGTTATAGGGGCGTTACCCGAAGATTTTAGTAGCAGAGGGGCATTCCTTGGCTCTGCTCGGGGCTTTTGGCCGATTACGCGGGACTTAATGGGCCCTTCCTTTTACGTGTCAACGGTTTTTTGCTCAGCATGCTTCGTTTTAAACCGACAAAAATTTCGGGGGCTATTTGGAAGTCCTTCGGCCTTAATCGGGGCCTACGCACCTCGGCTTTCAGCCGGCGTCTTAAGCTGAAGAAATTTTTACTCAGCCTTGCTGAGGTTCGGAGAATGTTTTACTTGGCCCGGCCAAGGTTTGGAGAATTCATCGCTCGGCCCAGCCGAGGTTCGGAGGATGTTTTACTTGGCCCTGCCAAGGTTCGGAGAATTTTGCTGCTCGGCCCAGCCGAGGTTCGGAGGATGTTTTACTTGGCCCTGCCAAGGTTTGGAGAATTTGTTGCTCGGCCCAGCCGAGGTTCGGAGAATATTTTACTTGGCCCTGCCAAGGTTCGGAGAATTTGTTGCTTGGCCCAGCCGAGGTTTTACTTGGCTCTGCCAAGGTTCGGAGAATTTGTTGCTCGGCCCAGCCGAGGTTCGGAGAATATTTTACTTGGCCCTGCCAAGGTTCGGAGAATTTGTTGCTCGGCCCAGCCGAGGTTCGGAGAATATTTTACTTGGCCCTGCCAAGGTTCAAAGAAGTCCTGTCCAGACAAGGAGCTCGGTCGTGCCGAGGATTGGTAAGCAGCATCTGTTTCTTTTTGCAATTTTTGGTGATGTAGTGCATAATGATTTTCATTGAGGAAAATGTGCCGACAGGAAGATATAATGAGGCATATGAAAATAAATTTGAAGAGGACGTACCCTATTGATAATGTTTTCGGAGATTGTCCGAATTCCACGTCCGGGGAATGGATTTCCCATCCAGATCTTGTAGCTTGTAAGTTCCCGGTCCGATGATCTCCGCTACTTGGTACGGGCCCTCCCAGTTTGGTGCCAGCTTTCCTTGTTCCAGCGGTTTGGAAACAGAGGCCTTTCGGAGGACAAGGTCGCCGGATAGGAAGGCCTTCCCTTTGACTCTGGAAGCGTGGTAACGGGCCACCCTTTGTTGATAAGCAGCCACTCTGATCCGGGCCTTCTCTCTAATTTCCTCCACCAAGTCGAGGTTGGTGCGGAGTTGTTCGTTGCTAGCTTCTTCTGAGTAGTTTTCCACCCGCAATGATGGGAGGCCGACTTCCACAGGGATAACGGCCTCTGTACCGAAAGCCATTCGGAATGGGGTTTCGCCTGTCGGGATTCTTGGAGTTGTGCGGTAGGCCCATAAGATATGGTGCAGCTCCTCCACCCACCTGCCTTGGGCTCTGGAGAGGCGAGCTTTGATTCCCTGAAGGAGGGTCCTGTTGGTCACCTCGGCCGCTCCGTTGGCTTGTGGGTGCCCGACTGAAGTGAGGTGATGACGGATTCCATGTTTCTCACAGAACTGGCGGAATTTAGAGTTGTCAAACTGCTTGCCGTTGTTGATGATTATGGTATGCGGGAGGCCGAATCGGCAGATGATAGATCTCCAAACAAAATCTCTGGCCCGTGCTTCGGTAATTTGCGCAACTGCTTCCGCTTCGACCCATTTGGTGAAGTAGTCAATGGCGACAAATAGAAATTTTCGCTGTCCTGTGGCAAGCGGGAATGGGCCGAGGATGTCCATCCCCCATTTGGCGAAGGGCCAAGCGGAGGATATGGAAATTAGCTCGGCGGAAGGGAGCCTTTGGATGCTCGAATGCCTCTGGCAGGGGTCGCAGGCTCGGACTAGGTCGTCTGCGTCTTTCTGCATGGTCGGCCAGTAGTAGCCTTATCGTAGCACTTTGTGGCATAGGGACCGACCTCCCAAATGGTTGCCGCAAATCCCTTCATGTACCTTGCGCAGAGCATAATCTGCTTCGGACGGGCGAAGGCATCTGAGCAGCGGCATGGAAAAAGATCGTTTGTAAAGCTGGTTGTCAATCAATACGTAATGAGTGGCCTGCAGCCTCAGCTTTCTAGCCTCTCTCCGGTCGGACGGAAGCGATCCTTCTCTGAGGTATTTGAGGATAGGGATCCTGGTTCGGCCTCAACTTGCATTATTCGGTCAGCTTCCGCGATGCTGGGCCTTTCCAGGGTCTCCAAGTGGAACCTCTGCTCTGCATCCATTGACTCCGCGGTCACCAATCGGGAGAGTAGGTCGGCGCGGGCATTCTCGGATCTGGGAATCTGAATGATTTCAAACTCGGCAAAATGCGGGAGCAGGTTCCGTACCTCTTGAAGATATCGAACCATGTTCGGTTCCCGGGCCTCAAACTCTCCCCGTACATGGCTGGCTACTAGCTGAGAGTCGGTGAAGGCATTAAGCTTTTCCACCTTCAGATTGTGGACGATTCGGAGACCGGATAACAGGGCTTCGTACTCGGCTTCATTGTTGGAGGCCGGGAAGGAGAATCGGACGCCATATTCGAAGGTTATCCCTTCCGGACTGGTAAGAACCAGATCCGCACCGGAGCGATGGGCGTTAGATGACCCGTCGACATGGAGGAGCCATCGAGCTCCAGCTTTTGGTTCTTCGGGGGAGTCTGGGGTAGAACCGTCCTCCGGATGGTACACTCGAGGAGGAAGTCGGCCAGCACCTGAGCTTTGATGGCTGGGCGAGGCTGGAAGTGTATGTCATGCTCACTTAGCTCGACAGCCCATTTGGTCATTCTTCCCGATGTCTCGGGACGGTGGACCACCGTCTTGATGGGTTGGTCGGTCAGGACCGTCACAGAATGTGCTTGGAAGTATGACCGCAGCTTTCGAACTGAGGTAATTAAGGCCAGCACCATCTTCTCAATTCTGTTGTACCTCGTCTCCGCATCGCAGAGCAGCCTGCTGACATAGTAGATCGGCTTTTGGACTTTGCCTTCTTCCTTGATCAGCACCGAGCAGACTGCACCTTCCGAAACAGCCAGATACAAGAATAGGGTCTCTCCTGGGGTCGGACTGCTGAGAAGCGGGGCGAGCCGAGGTACTCTTGAGATCTTGAAATGATCTTTGACATTCGGGAGTCCACTGGAAGCTTTTAGCCGATCGGAGAGTTTTGAAGAAGGGGAGGCATCTCTCGGCCGACCGCGCCACGAAGCGGTTTAGGGCCGCTATTCTCCCGGTTAGGCGCTGGACCTCTGTGACAGATGTCAGGGGCGCCATTTGTTGGAGAACTTGAATCTTCTGGGGGTTGGCTTCGATACCTCGCTGGGAGACCATGAAGCCGAGAAACTTCCCCGAGTTGACGCCGAAGGCACATTTGATCGGGTTGAGTCTCATCCCGTATTTGCGCAGCATGGCGAAGCTCTCCGCGAGGTCCTCAACATGTCGTGAAGCCTCCTTGCTTTTAACCAGCATGTCGTCCACGTACACCTCCATATTCCAGCAGATCTGCTTCTTGAACACTTTGTTGACCAGCCTCTGGTAGGTGACACCTGCATTTTTAAGACCAAAAGGCATAACGCGATAACAGTAAGTACCTCGGTCGGTTATGAAGGCGATCTTTTCTTCATCTTCAGGGGCCATTCGGATCTGATTGTAGCCGGAATAGGCGTCCATGAATGACAGCATCTGGTGGCCTGAGGTGGCATCCACGAGCTGGTCAATCCGAGGAAGGGGGAAGCTGTCCTTCAGGCAGGCTTTGTTGAGGTCGATGAAGTCGATGCAGATTCTCCACTTGCGTTTGACTTTTTCACCATGACGACATTTGACAGCCAGCTCGGGTAATCTACCTCTCGGACTAAATTGGCTTTGATGAGTTTGTCTACCTCTTCTTCAATGGCCTTTTGTCGTTCTGGGTGAAACTCCTCTTCTTCTGCTTAACCGGCCTATGCATTTCGTCCACATTGAGATGATGGACGAGAACCTCGGGGCTGATCCCTGGCATGTCGGAGGCGGATCAGGCGAAGATGTCAGCATTACTTCGAAGGAACCCGATCAATCTGTGCCGAGGCTCTCCTTTGAGCAGCGACCCGATTTTGATGGTTCGGTCGGATCGAGCTTCGTCCAGCGGTACCTCCTCCAATTCCTCTGCTGGTTCTTCTCTTTGTTCGGCGAAGTCCTCGCGAGCGTCTAGCCCATCAACCTCTGGCATTCTAGATTGAAGGCTTGTAACAAAGCACTGCCGAGCCATGGCCTGACTCCCTCGAACAATTCCAACTCCTCGCTCGGTGGGGAACTTCATGGATAGGTGCGGGATGGAGACAACTGCCTTGAGGGACATCAGACCGGGCCTACCGAATATAGCATTGTAAGGGGATCTGAGGTCGGTTACCAGGAAATCTGTCTGGACAATGGTCACGAGGGGCCAGGTTCCCGCGCGGACCGTCAGGGTGACAACCCCTTCCGGGACGACGACGTCGCCTGTGAATCCCATCAAGGTGGAATCCACGGCTCGAAGATTTTCTATGAGTAATTTCATCCTGACAAACACACCGAGGTACAAAACATTTACCGAACTTCCACTATCAACTAGGATTCGGCTTACATCATAGTTGTTCAAATTAAGGGATACAACTAGTGCGTCATCATGGGGGAGCTGTATCCCAAGAAGATCATCATCAGAAAAGGAGAGCTCGCTCGTTCGTGCCTTCTTTGGCACTGATCCATCACTGTCGCCTCTGGGGCTCGATCCACCGGCCTCTTCAATCATATTAATACGGCCGATCACAGGCGGATTCGGTAGAAGAGGAGGTTGTTGAAGTTCGGGCTGGCGGTCACCTCCTTGTTGTTGTGGCTCGGGCGCCCTTCTGAACTGATTCAGTCGCCCCGCTGGATCAGTCTCTCGATTTCATTTTTCAGCTGTCAGCATTCTTCAGTGTCGTGGCCGTGCTCCCGGTGGTAACGACAGTACTTGGTAGGATCTCTTCGGGTCGGGTTCCCTCGGAGAGGTATTGGCCGAGGGAGCTGGCGCTCTATCTCCATGAGGATTTGTGCTCGGGGCACGATCAACGGAGTGTAGTGGTTGTATCGCCTGGGAGAACTCCGGGAGCGATTCCTTGGCGGCAGCGGAGGGACTCTCTGGCGGCGAGGCGGACTTGGCCGCCGGGCGGGCGGTGCTGTCGGGGACTTTGGGCTCCTTCTTTACCTGCTCAGCGCGGGCGACCCTCCGCGATTCTTCGACTCTAGCGTACTTGTCCGCCAGGGCCATCATATCAGAGAGGCCGGAAGGGTAGCTGACCTTCATAGCAAGGTAGAAGTCGCTTTCCTTCGAAACTCCCCCCGCCAAAGCAGACATGGCCACCTCATGATTAAGGTGGTCCACTTCCAACATGGCCTTATTGAAACGGCCAAGGTAATTCCTCAAGGACTCCCCCTCTCTCTGCTTAACTTCGGAGAGGGAGTCGGATCTTCGTCGGTGGCGACGACTGCTAACGAACTGGCCAATAAAAAGGTGGCTCAGCTCGTCGAATGAATCAATAGAACCTGGCTTCAAAGCGTTGAACCAGGTTCGGACGGATCCTCTGAGGGTGGAGGGGAAGGCGCAACAGAGGACCGCATCAGATGCTCCGTGGAACATCATAATCGACCGAAAGCTGCTGAGATGGTCGTCCGGGTCAGAAGAGCCGTGATAGGGTTCGACGGCCGGTAACTTGACATGGGAAGGAATCACTTCCTCCATGATCCTCTTAGAGAAAGGGATGCCCTGCTCCGCCTTGGGCTGGGGCGGATGGGCCTGCTTGGCGGCGTCCAGCTCTTGACGCATTTCCTGAATCTGACGACGGATCTCCTCTTCGCCAGCCAGAGGGGGAGCTGGGCGAGAGGATCGCAGAGACGGTGTCGAATCATAGTGGGAAGTCACCGGTGAGAGAGACCGGGCTCGCCGAGATCTGGAAGGACCTTCATTGTGACCGCCTCGCGGGATCGGCTTGTCTCCTCCAGGTCGGTGTGGGGGGGTCCGCGGACTTGCGCGGACTGGAGGAGGAGGTCACCGGTGAAGAAGGAACCGCCGCTTCCTTATGAAAGTGCGGAGCAGGAGGAGCTGTGAGGCGCTCCTGAACCAGATGGGTCAGAGTTTGAACTTGCTGGACCAGCGAAGCAAACTGGTCCTGGGTCACCGGGATGGCAGGCAATGACGGGGTTTCGACTGGTGATAGTTGCGGCGCTACACCGCTCGTCGGATCAGGCCTCTGGAAAGCGACCTGATCTTGGGCTTCCGAGGTTGCTCTCCTCCGGTTGGCCATTAGAGAGTTCTGCTCCGGATCTAGATCCTTATCTCCTCTTTTCAAGTTTTAATGGGACTTGAGGCCCTTCCTCTAGCGCCAATCTGTTGCCGCCGGGATCCGTCCTCCGACTTGGGCGCGATCGATCTCCAGGGAGAGGGGGCGGACCTGCACAAAAAGTCCTCTAGCAAGAGACGTTGGGGGTGACCCTCCGCGGAAGACCCTCCGATGCTCAAGTCAGTGGAGAAGAAATCGACGATCAACAAGATAATGGGAAGGTGGATCTCTCCGGGAGGCCTCTCCGAGGGCGACCAATCGGGAGCCCTAGAAGGCAAGAGCACCGACGAGCTGCCAGCCTGAGGGCAGGAGAGTGAGAGCACACGTATGAGTGTGCGTCCAAGAGAGCGCGTGCGTATGCGTACCTGAGGGAATCTGCCAGTGTGGTAGTTATAGGCTGTCACCTGTGTCTTGAGCGCCTTCTGAAAGGTTCAGAGGTTGTTGGGATACGGAGGTGGATAGAATCAGGCCGTTGTGGGGCCGTTGGAATCCATATCCCGTTTGTTAGGGGATCGATGGCCAGGAGAGCTTCTTGATGACTGAAATCTGGCTGAGTAGGCCTGGGGGAGTTATGATAGGTCCTAGGCCACGTTTCGACATGATTCCTTGTCTAGGATGTCGTTATGGTGAACCTGGGCTCTTCCGCGTCAGGTTCCGCGGAGGTGGGTATTGGATTGTGGATCATTTGACGTAGCCGGGCCATGGTGACTCGGGGGGAAGCGAGCTGCGAGAGCCCGGGAAGGAGCCGAGCTATGGAAGCCCGGAAGGACCGAGCTATGGAAGCCCGGAAGGGGCCGAGCTATGGAAGCCCGGAAGGGCCGAGCTATGGAAGCCCGGAAGGAGCCGAGCTATGGAAGCCCGGAAGGGCCGAGCTATGGAAGCCCGAGAAGGCCGAGCTAGGAAAGCCCGGAAGGAGCTGAGCTATGGAAGTCCGGAAGGACCGAGCTACGGAAGCCCGGAAGGGCGAAGGGAGGAGGTCAGCCTTAGCCGCCTCGCACGGATATTGATGCAATGACGATTTTACCCCCCAACATAACCCATGTGTTTCATTGAGTGTTTGGCTGAAAAAGGGTGGAACAACTGTTTTATGTCCTCTTGTTCCACTTCCAAATGCAGCCCTAGGCAATCCATCCTTCTTACCAATACCCTCCTCACTTCACAAGGTGTAAATCTTTTCTACCCTTGAACTTATAACACTCCTTAGAAAGAAGTGACTTTCAATTCATCTTAAACTAGAAGAATTTGACATATGAATCCAGAATCATCATAAGATATAAAAAATGGCTGGATAAGGAAACTACTCCCCAAGGTTAATATCTAAATGCAAAAAAGTTAACAATTTGACCCTAAGAACGCCCAACTATTCAAGCAGCATGGTCCCAACCATATCTCCTAGTCTCCTAGTCGTGGTAGCTATGAAGCGAGCCTTGGAAGCTTTATTGTAAAAGAATCCACTTTAAAACTCATCAATTAGTTGATGCCAGCATTGCTACATAATATATCTGCAACCCATCCAAGGAATGGCTATATTAGTTAAATGCACATCCAACCATCGTATAGAATTGAGGAAGATACAAGCAAGGGGTGGCAGCTCAAAGTAACAAGAAGTTTATGTGCTGTAAAACAAGGGGAAAGAAAGGCATATTGAAACCCCATCGAATGTTGTTTAGGCAAGCCAAGCAAATGTAATGTAAAACACCATTAGAATCATATTCAACAAAACTATGGAAAACTGACGGTTCTCAATAACTATGGTTGTTAATGGTTTCATTAGTGTCAAATATCAAAATTACCATTAAGAGGGAGACTATACCGAAGAAACCAACCATGAACTCCAGTGACATCATGCAATCCAAGGAACCCAAGGAAACAATAATTAACCTCAACCAACAAAAAATTCTCAGATTTGGATGAAATTCATTGCCTTATGGTGAAAGAAAAAAAAAATGTAAATTCTGATATCCAAGAAACTTGAGTTTTTCTATTATGGGACTTTATTCTCCTATAATGGGCTCACATGGAAAGCTATGGCAAAGGACTACCACATATTGGACATAAGATCATGTCAAGCTACCACAAAATGTTAGATGACTTTCTAAGCATTCCTAATGAAGGTGTGGAGGAACAAAATGAGGACACAAAAAAAAACAGCATACACAATCTAAATGATGCAAGGTGAAGAGTAAAGGATGAGTCCAAGTGCTTAAAATCATCATAGTAAAATATTTCAAGACCTTATAAAGAGACAGATATATCACATTGAAGGAGGTTCTCCAGACCTCTTGCCGTAAAATAATAATGGATGAGGAAACTTGATGTAAAATTCCCAAAAATTACCTTTCTTAGAGCAGAAACACGCTCTTCTAATCTCTCCATTTCAGTTGCATCTGCTTTGGCTTCTAATGCACCTGTCTCCTGTAATTTTAAAAGCCTTAAATCATAGTTATTCTCAATTACAAGCATGCATAAAAATTTATGTTGCAACTTGTTGATTACAAGGATAAGATACATCAAGCTCTATAGTTACAAAGGCTACAATTAGAAAACAAGGGCCTTCCTGTAGTCCTGAAGTCACCTGATTTGCTCATATCATGTCAAAGGAAAATGACCATCTGATTCAATAAGTATGCTATGTTTTCCAAATATCTTTCCTAAATTCCACTCTTTTATTTCATTTCCACGCAATACATTACTTCTACCTAGGGATGGTAAGGAGGCAGTACCTGTCTCCAACCCCACCTCCATCCTCAAACAGAGAATGATTATTCCCATCCCCATCCCTTTTTTCCCCATTGCCCATAGGTAATCCCCAACAATACACCCACCCCACCCAACGCCCACAAAAAAAAAAAATCCCCTTTTTTGATGAATTTAAACAAAAAAATCTATATGAATCCCACCATATATTATAAACTTGTGGATATTTAAAATATATTGAAAAGCCCTAATCTATGATCTTAAACCCAACATTCAGAGTACAATAGAAGGTGTAAACTTGCATAATTGCACCTATTATATCGTTCAGAAAAATTAACCAGATTTTGGGATGGGTTCGGGGATGGAGACCCCATTCCCCATCCCCAAATTCAGCAGATTTTCACAAATTCTCTCCATCCCCATCCCTACTTAACTTCTCTAAACCCACCTGTGTTGGGGTGGTTCTCCACATGGGTTGCCCCACCCCCACTGCCATCCCTACTTCTAGCCATTATGGATCAAAATATGAAAGGATCGTAACATTATACGAAGTGCTTAGTTATCCAAACAGCACCCAGTCACAGAACAAGGGCAACTTTAACCAATTAAATTCCTCTTTTAAAATAAATGATCGATTTCCAAAATCTAATTTTTAGACTAAAAACAGCATATCTGCACCAAATTATACCTGGGGGGAGCTCGGAATGGCGGCAATGACAGCCCGCAGGTTCACGACGGCGGACCTGTAGCGGAGGCGGGACTCATCGAGCGCTCCCCCACCGCCTCCGCCTCCTCCGCCCGCACCGACGCCAGCGGAGGCCTCCGAGGGGTGGGAGGAGGAATCGGAGGAGCCATCGCCGCTGGCCGGTGGGTGTCCGGCGGCGGGGGATGTGGACCAGAGAGCCGGATTGCAGAGCTCGTCGTTCATGGAGGAAAGGATCTGGAACGCCGCGTTGATGGTCTCCTCCAGGTGCTTCTGGCCTTCAAGTCCAAGTTCCTGCCTGCTCTTCCCCGCCATTAATCTCGAGAAAGCTCCAATCCCCGAAACCCTATTCCTTCTCCCCTCTCTCTCTCTCTCTCTCTCTCCCGCTCCCCTCCAAGTGGACTCTATGGTTTATATGGGTAAATCAAACATTATAGAAACCCTTTTCCATTTAGTTCATATAAATGTGATACTCCTTCTGATTCAATACACTATAATATTTAGTTATATATATATATATTTTAAAGCCTGATCGATAACTATTCTCATTAAACTTAGGTATTTTTGATGAGATATAAATTTAAAACACTTTTTATCTCAAATATTGTTGCAAATGGATCATATTTGAATGGTAGCGGAGTTAAATTCTTATCAAATAAAACTTAAGTATTGTTTAAAGTGCATGTCATCTTGCACTCATGTACTCGATGCATATGCTTTAATGGAGAGACCATGCTTCATAATTCTAAGATTATTAATATATAAAACCTTGGAATTTGTTTGTTCCATAATATAAATTCTTAAATTATAATCTAGTTTTTTAAGAGCTCATGTCTAATTGAACAACTTAAATTTTTTGAATTTTTAAATAAAATTTTAAATTTACCTTCAATTTCTTAAGTTAGCAAGATCTAATTAGATAATGACATTAAAAAAAAAAACAACTACTATATCGTTAAAAAAACAAATCAACAACTAAAGAAACTCATGGAAAAAAAAAAAGATTAACCTAAGGGAAAAGAAGTTTTGGGTAAGAAAAGAAATGAGAATTATAAACTTTGGCTACGAGTAAAAAGAGAGTACGAAGAATGTGGTTTTATATTGAGTTATGAGTTAGATTTTTAATTAGGTTGAAAGATAAATTTTTACATAAAATAGGTCTTGTAAAAGATTTTAATGTATGTTTTCATTGAAACTCACCTCTTATGTGGATTGTTAAAATCATTGTTTTTAAGAGATTTCAATGTCTAAGGAATGGCCAAATGTCCCCTCTCTCTCCTTTGACTCAACTCAAGTCAACTTAACTAAGCCTTTTTTTCCAACTACATAGGGTCGGCTACATAAATTTAATTCCTCCAATCTACTTTATTTAGAACTAAGTTGACACTCTAATTACAAAGAATTATATTTTTTAATTATTTTTTTCATATTAGTTTAGGCCTATCTCTATCTTATTATTACCATGGATTATTAAAAGATCACTTTTTCTAATTGAAGCATTTAAAGGTTTTCGTTGTATAATTACCTCTCTCTCTCTCTCCTTTGACTAATAATACTTAATAGTAAAATTTGATAAAATCCTCAAAATATTTAAATTTCCTTCTTCAAATGTTCTCACCGTAAATATAGCATATATCTAACTGATGCCCTACCCTTATAGATTATATATTGCTCAATACCCTACCTACAGGGGTTGTATATTAACACATAATTGATTTTGAGCTCATGATTTCAAATATAACCGAGCTAATCAAAATAAATTACAAAACACAAATTTATAAGATTACAATACTTGCTATTGGATCTTTCTATTACTCACCTATAGCTAATGTAACCCATTATCACAACCAAATGACCCTGCATATCATAGCCAACTAATTTCATAAGAGGATCAAACACATCAAGTTGGAATATCACTACTTATGTTCACAGCATCTACTTGCATATATTTTCACCTAAGCATTTGGTAAAGCTCAATTTCACATAAGAATATTATAAGTTGAGTGTTTCTACTCTACACCCACTAGCTTAAAGGGAGTGTATTTATTGGTAATTAAGTTAAGCATGCATGCTTTCATTTTTTTTTTTCACAATCATTGGGACTTGTTTCTATACTTATGCTTTCTAAAATTATAGAATGTTTTCTGTCTCTGTTAAGAAGCTTAGTCAAGCACATTTATCATATGTTTTTGTAGTCATCAAACCAATTTCCATTTTTACAATTATGCAACTATTATTAAGATTTATGTTGAGAAATTATTGAAACATAATTGCCCCAACTTTATTGATTTTGATGATTTCCAAAAGCCATGAGTATTTTAAAGGAAACAATGAGTTTATTATCAAAACCTTGAGCTTATTCAAATGAAAAATGACTATCAATGTTTATATTCAATGAGTTTTGAATCAATTAAAAAAAAAGAAGTTTTAACTTTTATACTTGAGATTTCAAAAAGAATTTTATACTACTCTTTTTAATCAATAATTCTTGAAAATGTCTTGATGATCAAATCATTTCTATTCAAGTCACATTTATATTTAAATTTATTTGGGACGAGTTTTAAAGTCAATCAGAAATTTTTCTGATTTTTGTATCGCTCCCGAGCCGACTCAAGGGTTTCCGAGTCGACTCCCCAAATACTTTTCAATGTTGTCCTGAGTCGACACTTGAGTTTTCAAGAGTCGACCCCTGAACCTTCGCGAGCCGACTCTGACTGTGCGAGCCGACTCGACTCAGACGGCAGAAAGGCTCATTTTTGAGCACTTCTCGAGTCGACTCCCCGCATATCGCGAGTCGACCCCTGAAAGTTAGGTGTTTCTGGAATCGACTTCGAGCCGACTCCACGAATCTGGCGCGATTTTTCACGATGACACATCAGCTCCAACGGTAAGATTTTTGAATAACGGCTATTTTTCCTTGTCTCTAACGGATATATTTTTGCAGATTCTATAAATAGAGGAGCTCTTTTCAAATCAAACAAAAAGAAAATCAAAAAGAGAGAAAAGAATATCTTTGAAAAGAGGGAAAAACAGAGCATATTGGAAAAATCTTCTAGCTCAAAGGAGAGTGATTCAAAAGGAGTGAAATCCAAGAGGAAGTTTCGTCTGCTCCTTCTCATCAATCCACAAGAGTCAAAAGAAAATCCACAAGCATTTCAAAGGTCAAATCGAGGATTTTCAAAAGAGGAAAAAGCTTCATCTCAACTCCAAAGTCTTCAACGGTCAAGAATCTTGCTGAGGCGTGATTCAACACTTCAAGAGGAGTTAAAGAGAAGAAGGAAGAAAGCCAAAGCCACTACCATCTGCAATACAATCAGGCTTTTCTAACCTTTATTTTTGTACTTCATTTGTATATTTGCTCAAGGGGAGCACTTCATTGTTCAAACACTTTATTCTTATTGTTTGCTGATTCAATCAGTGGATTGAATCAGTGGAGGTTGGTATACCTCGTTGCAAGCCGGAGTGCTTGTGTTGGGTTAGTTGTGAGCCCGTGAAAAACAACGTGTAGGGTTTTGTGCTGGTAAGCCCGAGTTAAAACCAGCTGGGTTCGTTGTGCACCCGGGAAAACAACAAGTTTGAGTTGTGAGCTTGGAAAACAACTCGGCTGTAATCTAGAGAGATTATAGTGTGGACCCAAGTGAATCTTGGGAGTGGACGTAGGTGTTGGTTGCACCGAACCACTATAAAATTATCTTGTGTTTGCCGTGCCATATTTTCTCTTTCTCTATCTCTCTTTATTTGCTTGTGTATTGATTTTAGTTAGCCTCTCACTTGCACATCTTGCTAACTAATCAACTAAAGTTAAAAAGTCTTAAATTTTTAAGAACCCAATTCACCCCCCCCTCTTGGGTTGCCATCTGGGCCAACAATTGGTATCAGAGCAAGTGCTCATTTAGAATTTGATCTCACGATCAAGGGCTAAAGATCCATATGGCAACACAAAGTGGTTCATGTTTTGCTGAAGGTCATTCTACGAATCGACCTCCTTTATTTAATGGAACCAACTATTCATATTGGAAAGCTAGAATGAGAATATTCATTCAAGCTTCTGACTATGAATTGTGGGGAGTAATAATAAATGGACCTAGTACACCCACACACCTTATTGATGGCACTATTGTTCCTAAAGCCCGAAAGGGATTGGAATGATAATGATAGGAGAATGGCACAACTAAATGCTAAAGCCATTAATATTTTATATTGTTCCTTAGACTCAAATGAATTCAACCGAATCTCAACATGTAATTCCGCAAAAGAAATTTGGGATAGGTTGGAAATAACTCATGAAGGAACAAACCAAGTTAAGGAATCAAAAATAAATATTTTGGTTCAAATATGAATTGTTTACAATGGAACAAACTGAAACCATCACATGCATGTTCACTAGATTCACTGATATTGTGAATGGTTTAAAAAGTCTTGGTAGAATTTATTCTAATGCTGATCTTGTGCGCAAAATTCTTAGGTCACTACCAAGATCGTGGGAAGCAAAAGTCACTGCTATCCAAGAAGCAAAGGACCTCAATGCACTACCTTTAGAGGAGCTTCTAGGATCCTTAATGACCCACGAGTTGACAATGAAGCAGCATGTTGAGGAGGAAACAAAAAGAAGAAAACACTTGCCCTCAAGACTGCAGAAATGGAAGAGAGCAGCAGTGAAAGTAATGATGAAGATGATGAGGAAACTGCTCTCTTGGCCAAAAAATTCAGAAGTTTATGAGAAAAAGGCCCTTCCATAAAAAGAAATTTGGAGCAAGAATTGAGGAGAAAGGATAAGAAAAAGGACAAGGAGAAAGAAAAAGAAAAAGAGCCCTTAGTATGTTATGAGTGCAAAAAGCCAGGGCACTTTAGATATGATTGTCCTTTGCTGAAAAAGGCCTACAAGAAAAAGAAGAAAGCATACATGGCAACATGGTCTGATGAATCTTCTTCCGAAGAAGAAGAACAAAAGGAAGTTGCCAATATCTGCTTCATGGCCAACGACGACGACAACGACAATGAGGTAAGTTCTGAAAACTCAAATGATGATTTACATTTGATGAAATGTTTGAGGCTTTCAATGAACTTATGATTGATTTTAAATCCTTGAAAAAGAAGTATAAGTTTTTGAAAAATGACAATATTTTAGCTAAAAGTAAAAATGAATTAGCTTTAGAAGTTAAGAACTTAACTAATGAAAAAGAAGAACTTAGAAAGAAAGAGATAATCTTAATCAAGAAATAGATTTGTTAAAATCTGAAACTAAAAACTCAACAAAAGATTTAAAAGATCAATTAGAAACTTTAGCTTTAGAAAAGAACAGCAAGTTAAAGAAAATGACTCTCTTAAGAAAGATGTTAAAAAATATAAAGACATTGTTGAGAAATTCACTTAAGTTCAACTAAACTTAACATGATTTAGATAGTCAAAAAGCTGTTTTTGACAAAGCTGGTTTAGGATATAACACATTAAGGAAACAAAAATCTTTAAAGAATATTTTTGTAAAAGCCAACCAAAGTAATATAACTTGTTTTAAATGTAATGAAAAAGGTCATAAATCATTTGAATGCAAAACGTTAAAAATAACAACAAGTTAAATGTTAAAGCTAAGAAAATATGGGTTCCGAAAGGAACAATTTTTGTTGCTGCTAACCATGAAGGACCCAAGAAAGCTTGGGTACCTAAACATAAAGTTTGATTATGTTGCAGGAATGTCTTGTAGCCAAAAGATCAAAGAAAAAGTGGTACCTTGATAGTGGCTGCTCAAGACATATGACGGGTGACAAAGATGAATTCATCACCCTAGAAGAAAAGAAAGGTGGAGTTGTGACGTTTGGCGATAACGGTAAAGGTCAAATTATGGGCCTTGGTAAAGTTCGCATAACTCCATCTATATTTATTGATAATGTACTTTATGTTGATGGTTTGAAGCATAATCTAATTAGTATAAGTCAATTATGTGATAAAAACTTTAATGTTTCATTTAAATCTTCTATATGCACTGTAACTAATTCTATTGATGATAGCATTGTATTTACTGGTTATAGACATGGCAATGTTTACTTAGTTGATTAGAAAATTATCTTTGAGTGATCATTGCTTAATTGCTGACAATGCTAACATAAATGAAATTAGTTGGTTGTGGCATCGTAGATTAGGTCATGCAAGCACACACCTTATTTCAAAACTAATTAAAATGGATTTAGTTAAAGGATTACCTAAATTAGATTTTGAAAATAATAAAATATGTGATGCATGTCAATTTGGAAAACAAACTAGAAGTTCTTTCAAATCTAAAAACATTGTTTCAACTTCTAGGGCACTAGAGCTACTTCACATGGATCTTTTCGGACCAACTAGAACCACAAGTCTAGGAGGAAAGAAATATGGTCTAGTGATTGTAGATGATTATTCTAGATATACTTGGGTAATGTTTTTAGCTCACAAAGATGAGACTTTCTCGATATTCCTGAAATTCTTCAAGAAAGTCACAAATGAGAAAAACACTACTATAGTATCTCTAAGAAGTGATCATGGAACAGAATTTGAAAATCACTTATTTGAAATTTTTGCACTGAAAATGGAATTAATCATAATTTTTCAGCCCCTAGGACTCCACAACAAAATGGTGTAGTTGAAAGAAAAAATAGGACTCTAGAAGACATGGCCCGTACCATGCTATGCGAAAGCAACTTACCAAAGTATTTTTGGGCGGAAGCAATTAACACAGCATGTTACATCTTAAATAGAGCTTTAATAAGACCAATATTAAAGAAAACACCTTATGAATTATGGAATGAAAGAAAACCAAATATAAAATACTTTCATGCATTTGGATGTAAATGTTTCATTCATAATAATGGTAAAAACAACTTAGGAAAATTTGATGCTAAATCTGATGAAGGAATTTTTCTAGGTTATTCAACAACTAGTAAGGCATATAGAATCTTTAACAAGAAAACCTTAGTAGTTGAAGAATCCATACATGTAGTTTTTGATGAATCTTTAGCAACTGGATCTGAAAAGATTGATGATGAGGAAGATACAAACATAATTGAAAAAGATCTTGAAAAACTTAATATTGAAGTATCTTCTGATCATGAACAAGAGGCTAAAGATGATGATTCACATAAGGACGATGATGTCAATATTGATCATAATGATATAGATCTTCCAAGAGACTGGAGATATGCTCATAGTCATCCTAAGGAATTGATTATAGGCGATCCATCTCAAGGAATAAGAACTAGATCATATATGAGAAATATTAGTAATCATCTTGCATTTGTATCACAAATTGAACCTAAAACTATAGAAGAAGCTGAAAAAGATAATAATTGGATGTTAGCAATGCAAGAAGAACTAAATCAATTTACAAGAAATAATGTTTGGACTTAGTTGAAAGACCTAAAAATCATTCAGTAATAGGATCAAAATGGGTTTTTAGAAATAAACTAGATGAAAATGGCATAGTAATTAGAAACAAAGCTAGATTGGTTGCTAAAGGATATAATCAAGAGGAAGGTATTGATTTTGATGAAACCTTTGCACCTGTAGCTAGATTAGAAGCCATTAGGCTATTACTTGCATTTGCATGTCATATGAATTTTAACTTATTTCAAATGGATGTAAAAAGCGCATTTTTAAATGGATTTATTAATGAAGAAGTTTATGTAGAACAACCACCAGGTTTTGAAGATCACGAATTTTCAAATCACGTTTTTAAATTGCACAAAGCTTTATATGGTTTGAAACAAGCACCTAGAGCTTGGTATGATAGGTTAAGTAAATTCTTAATAGAAAATGATTTTACAAGAGGAAATGTTGATAAAACTTTGTTTTTGAAAAGAAAAAGTAAAGATTTACTTGTAGTACAAATATACGTAGATGACATTATTTTTGGTGCTACTAACGATTCTCTTGTCAAGAATTTGCAAAGTTGATGCAGGGAGAATTCGAGATGAGCATGATGGGAGAACTCAACTTCTTCCTTGGACTCCAGATCAAACAAGCAAAGAGGGAATCTTTATCAACCAAACCAAATACACAAGAGAACTACTCAAAAAGTTTGGTATGGAAACAATGAAACCCCTCGGAACTCCAATGAGTCCTTCATGCAAGCTGGACAAAGATGAAGAAGGTAAAAAGGTTGATCAAAAGTATTATCGAGGTATTATCGGATCCCTTCTTTATTTAACAGCAAGTAGACCAGATATTATGTTTTCAGTATGTTTATGTGCTAGATTTCAATCTGAACCTAAAGAATCACATTTAATAGCTGTTAAAAGAATTTTAAGATATCTAAATGGAACTAAAAATGTAGGTTTATGGTATTCTAGAGACTCCACATTAAACCTAATTGCATATTCAGATTCTGATTATGCTGGATGTAAATTAGATAGAAAAAGCACAAGTGGTGCATGCCATTTCTTAGGAAGTAACTTAATCACATGGTTTAGCAAAAAGCAAAATTCAGTTGCATTATCAACTACTGAAGCTGAATATGTAGCAGCTGGAAGTTGCTGTGCGCAAATCCTATGGATTAAGCGACAACTTGAAGACTATGGTATCACACTTGATAAAACACCCATAAGATGTGATAACACTAGCGCAATCAATTTAACTAAAAATCCAATTCAACACTCAAGAACAAAACACATAGAAATTAGATATCATTTTATAAGGGAACATGTAGCTAATGATGAAATTTGTTTAGATTATGTAAACACTGAAGAACAATTAGCTGACATCTTTACAAAACCTTTAAGCGAAGAAAGATTTTGTTATCTTAGAGGAGAGTTAGGAATTTGTAACCCTTTTGAATAAATTTTGAAACCTCTAAGGAAATATATCTAGAGTTCTTTCAATTTCTCAAAATCTTAAGGAAATTTATCTAGAACTCATATCAATTTGATCTATCAAAATCCATGATTTTTAATCATACTCAAAGATCAAATCCGGGACATTTCAGACACTTTAAAATTTTGATTTTTTCTCTGAAATGGTTCGGAGCCGACTCGAGAGTATCGGAGTCGACTCGAGTTTCTGCTGAAACTCAGGAGTCGACCCCTTCTCTGAGCGAGTCGACTCGAGATCGTGTCTGTGCTCTGTGACTTACCCGAGCCGACTCTACGCTTTGCGCGAGTCGACTCGACGTGGTCCCAAATCGCTTTATTAGGGCACGAGCCGACCCATCGATCGATTCTAATCATTCCAAATCACTCTCAAAACCCTCCAAAACCCTTCAAACTTCCAAAATCTTCCAAAATCCTTAAACAATCATTCCACCTTGATTCAATGGCCCCCAAAACCCGTGGTGCTAGTAGTAGCCGTGCCGGGATGAAAAGGAAGAAGACCGTGCGTCGACCCGTCGCGAGCCGACTCCGGAATCTTCGTCTGCTTCCTCTTCGGACGATTCGCCTGCTCCTACTGCCACTACTCCTCAGGTAGATCACCTTGCGAGTAGAGTCATTTACTGGAAGGAAGTTTGATTTGATTTGTTTGAGAGAGAGGGATTGCTTGTAGGGTCACAGTTAAAGGAAATGGGATTTGAAAAGATATGCTCCTTAGACTGTCCCACATACCCAGCTTTAGTTAAAGAGTTTTATAGAAATTTGACTAGAGGGGACAATGGGTTGTCAGCACTGTAGAGGAGTTGGTTTGAATGTCACTGCCATCATTCTTTCTAAATTATTGGACTTACCCTATCTGGACCTTCCACTTTTGACCCAGAGGATAGGTCACCTGCCCTCACAAGACTATTGAATAGAAATTTTGAGGGATTTGAAGAAGTCTTTGCCAATCAGCTGCCACTGGACTTAAGATTGCTACATAACATCTGCAGCAGGATTCTTTTCCCTAAGACAGGCCGTTTTGACTACTTGTCTGAGAGGGATATCTTTGTCATGGATGCTGTAGTTTCAGGCAAGCCAATCAACTTACCCATTATGATTTATGGTATATAGCTGATTGTGGAAGTAAGAGGAAATCCTGTCTTCCCTATGGCATGATCTTGACTCAGTTATTCAGAAGCCAAGGATTGAAATTAGTGATAGTGAGCCCAGAAAAATTTGAGACATACTGACTACTATTCATTGGCCACTATTCACCGCATGGGCTTCAAGAAAGTTAATGGTAATTGGATAAGAAAAGTCAAGAAGATGTTAGAGCTGAGGAAGACAGAGTTGAAGACATTGGAGCTGAGGTCGAGGTTGGACCTTCTGTTGCTGGACCGTCTGAGGCAGGACCTAGCATGCATTATTCTTCCTCCACCTCAGGCTTCATCTTCTTCTGTGAGATTTTCAGATGAGCAGTTATGTCAACTTAGAACTATGTTTGCAGAATTTGATAATCAAAGGAAAGATGAAATTGGTCAATGAGAGAAGATATTAGAGAATTAAAGGAAGACATCATTCAAGACTTGACTTACTTTCATTTTCTGTTGGTACTCATGTGGATTCACTCAATGCTGAGCTTAAGAACATATTTGAAAGACTTCAAGGATAGCTGATGGATCCAATGTATATCTTGATAGAACCAATCAGTTAAGAAGAGATATTGATGCTGCAGTTGATCAAATACAAGTAATTATGAATGACTTTAATAAATCACAAAAGGATGATATCATGGAAGTAATTGGACACTTAAAGAGTATAGTTTTCAAGCGTGTCAAATGATCTTATCATAGTTTGTATTTCTAGACTTCCTTACTAGATTGTATCTAGGAAGTTTTGCTTTAATATGACTGTATTTGAACTTTGATGAATTTAAGATTGCGTTACATTTTGATGTAATTTGATGTACTTTTGAAGTAATGAGAAAAGTTATGTTCATTTCAATTATGAGTACCTTGAATATCTTTGAATGCTTATGTTTAATTTGATATAATTTTGAATATTTCAATTAATTGAATGAATTTAATCAAAGTTGATGCTCTGATGCATCTCAACCTTTTTGTTGATTACAAAAAAGGGGGAGAGATTTATATGATTTAATCGTATATGCATCATCATATTTAAGAGGAAGAGATTTGTTTAAACCCTATATGCTTTTAATTGCCCTAATTAAATAAGGGGGAGAGAATTAAATAAGAAAAAGGTTAATTGCTTAAGTTTTTGAATTTAAAATTTTGAATGAATTATAGAATTGAGGTTCATAGGGGGAGCTACCTCATTGAGGGGGAGCCTTTCCATGAACACAAAAGTTGATTTTGGTATCATAAATTTTTTAATTTTATAATGCATATACTCAATGTTTTTGTCATCATCAAAAAGGGGGAGATTGTTGAGAAATTATTGAAACATAATTGCCCCAACTTATTGATTTTGATGATTTCCAAAAGCCATGAGTATTTTAAAGGAAACAATGAGTTTATTATCAAATACCTTGAGCTTATTCAAATGAAAGCAATGACTATCAATGTTTATATTCAATGAGTTCTTGAATCAATTAAAACAAAAAGAAGTTTTATACTTGAGATTATACTTGAGATTTCAAAAAGAATTCTTATACTACTCTTTTGATAATCAATAACTTAATGAAAAAGTCTTGATGATCAAATCATTCTATTCAAGTCACATTTATATTTAAATTTATTTGGGACGAGTTTTAAATCTATCAGAACATTTTTCTGATTTTTGTATCGCTCCCGAGCCGACTCAAGGGTTTCCGAGTCGACTCCCCAAATAGCTGTTTTTCAATGTTGTCCTGAGTCGACACTTGAGTTTTCAAGAGTCGACCCCTGAACCTTCGCGAGCCGACTCAAGACTGTGCGAGCCGACTCGACTCAGACGGCAGAAAGGCTCATTTTTGAGCATTTCTCGAGTCGACTCCCCGCATATCGCGAGTCGACCCCTGAAAGTTAGGCGTTTCTGGAATGGACTGTGCGAGCCGACTCCCATAAAGCTCGAGCCGACTCCACGAATCTGGACGCGATTTTTCACGATGACACATCAGCTCCAACGGTAAGATTTTCAAATAACGGCTATTTTTCTTGTTTCTAACGGATATATTTTTGCAGATCTATAAATAGAGGAGCTCTTTTCAAATCAAACAATCCAAAAAAAATCAAAAAAGAGAAAGAATATCTTTCAAAAAGAGGGAAAAACAGAGCATATTGGAAAAATCATCTAGCTCAAAGGAGAGTGATTCAAAAGGAGTGAAATCCAAGAGGAAGTTTCGTCTGCTCCTTCTCATCAATCCACAAGAGTCAAAAGAAAATCCACAAGCATTTCAAAGGTCAAATCGGAGGATTTTCAAAAGAGGAAAAAGCTTCATCTCAACTCCAAAGTCTTCAACGGTCAAGAATCTTGCTGAGGCGTGATTCAACATTTCAAGAGGAGTTAAAGAGAAGAAGGAAGAAAGCCAAAGCCACTACCATCTGCAATACAATCAGGCTTTTCTAACTCTTTATTTTTGTACTTCATTTGTATATTTGCTCAAGGGGAGCACTTCATTGTTCAAACACTTTATTCTTATTGTTTGCTGATTCAATCAGTGGATTGAATCAGTGGAGGTTGGTATACCTCGTTACAAGCCGGAGTGCTTGTGTTGGGTTAGTTGTGAGCCCGTGAAAAACAACGTGTAGGGTTTTGTGCTGGTAAGCCCGAGTTAAAACCAGCTGGGTTCGTTGTTCACCCGGAAAACAACAAGTTTGAGTTGTGAGCTTGGAAAACAACTCGGCTGTAATCTAGAGAGATTATAGTGTGGACCCAAGTGAATCTTGGGAGTGGACGTAGGTGTTGATTGCACCGAACCACTATAAAATTATCTTGTGTTTGCCGTGCCATATTTTCTCTTTCTCTATCTCTCTCTATTTGCTTGTGTATTGATTTTAGTTAGCCTCTCACTTGCACATCTTGCTAACTAATCAACTAAAGTTAAAAAGTCTTAAATTTTTAAGAACCCAATTCACCCCCCCCTCTTGGGTTGCCATCTGGGCCAACAATTTATTTTAATGTTTATGCTTGGTTACGAAGCATCTTTGATATCTATTTTCATATTTTTGTTTTATATAACCTTCAAAGCTTACAGGGGCATTTGGCAACTGAAATAGAGTCACCATGATAATTTAGATACTTAATAAACTTATTTCAATGTAAACTTATGCTTGGTGATATAAAATAACCATATTTAGTATGTTATATACTATTGATCAAAGATCACTGAATATTTATAATTAAATTGTTTGGTATAATATAAGAACCCAAGATGAATAATAATGTAATATCATAATATTTTTATTATATTTTACAACTATCATAATGATTATCATTATTTAATATATTTATTTTTATAATATTTGATTACATTGTAGTGTATTATTACATTATATTATTATCAATATAAATTTTTTTAAAAAATATTATACAAATTACTAGATTAAACAGTGATTTTAAAGATAGTTCTAATCTTGGATCATCATCATATATGATCACTGAGTTACAATCAAATATGATGATCACATCATTTTCACTGTAATAACCCTAAATGGATTATTCTATACCAAACACCACTTACAATTATTTTGAATTGCATTTCTATCTATTCTAATAAAGTAATCCTTCCAAACTAATTTTCTTATGCTAATTAAAGATAAGAATGAAGCTTTATGGGATCCACTAATGGCAAATGCGAGCGGCCATATTAGAACAAGAGTCATGAGAGATAGGATTTCCAATTGCATCAAAATAAAAATCCATAATGAAATTGAAGAAGAGAAGTAGGGATGGGTAATTTTTTTGATTTTAAATGAATATGCTGACTTTGTAATTTGATAAAAAAAATTATTTTCACTGCATTTATTTTATATTTTTAAACATTTCATACATCACCAACCGTAAAACCTTTTTTTTTACGTGCCATTCAGAAAATTTATCAACAAAACCCTAACTTTCATTGCAAGTACATATATGCATGATTTTAAAAATCGGATCGAACCGATTGATTAAATCAGTCCAATCAATAATTGATTATTAGTTCTATCTAATTTTATTATTAAAGTTAACTTTTATATAACCTAGTAAAAAAAAAAAACTCATTAAATTACCCAAGTTTTGAAGAATCAATCCAACCTTAATTTTTAGACGATTAATTTTAATAAATAAAATTAAGGTTAATTTTTTTAAAATTTTTTAATTTTTTATTTGGATTTTATGCCTGAAAATAATCAATCTATAGTTTTAAAAATATTTTTTTATTAATTTTTTAATAGTATATAAATTTAAAAATACCTTTTTATAATTTAATATTAATATTTATTATTTTTTATTATTAAATTAAAAATTAATTATAAATATTATTAAGTCCGATTAAATTAATTTATTTGATTAAATTAATTATCTCACGATCTAAATGTTAAGCTGGTTTGCTGCGTTCAAAATATTCCGTATACGACCATCCAAAGCAAGAACGAGAGCGAGCGCAGCGGTCATGGTCATGAAAGGTACCCGATTCCAGGATCCCGCGAGGGGGTGACCAGACCCCACTCGCCCTGCCCTTGATGATAGCTTAACTCCGACGAAGTCCCAGGTCTCTCTTCCTCCCTCATTTTTTTATAAATATGGCGTGTTCGACGGCGGCGGCGGCGGCGAACCCTCCGCCCTCCACCGGCCCCGTCCACCCTTCTCCGCCGTCCCCCCCCTCATCTCCTCCCTCCCCAAAACCCTCTCCCCCTTCGCCCCTTCCCGCTCCTTTCGCAGGTCCCTCTCTGTCTCCGCCGTCGCCAACCACTCCTCAGCCCCCGCCACCGCCGCCCCGTCCTCCCTCCGCCACTTCGCCGCCGATGAGCCCCGCAAGGGTGCGGACATCCTCGTCGAGGCCCTCGAGCGCGAGGGCGTCACCGACGTCTTCGCCTACCCCGGCGGCGCCTCCATGGAGATCCACCAGGCGCTCACCCGTTCCCCCTCCATCACCAACCACCTCCTCCGCCACGAGCAGGGGGAGGCCTTCGCCGCCTCCGGCTACGCCCGCTCCACCGGCCGCCCCGGCGTCTGCATCGCCACCTCCGGCCCCGGTGCCACCAACCTCGTCTCCGCCCTCGCCGACGCCCTTCTTGACTCCGTCCCCATGGTCGCCATCACCGGCCAGGTTCCCCGCCGGATGATCGGCACCGACGCCTTCCAGGAGACCCCCATCGTGGAGGTCACCCGCTCCATCACCAAGCACAACTACCTCGTTCTCAACGTCGACGACATCCCCCGAATCGTAAAGGAGGCGTTTTTCCTGGCCTCTTCCGGCCGCCCGGGCCCCGTGCTCGTCGACATCCCCAAGGACATCCAGCAGCAGCTCTCCGTCCCCGTCTGGGATCCCCTGCTCCGCCTCCCCGGCTACCTATCCCGGCTCCCCAGGCCCCCCGCTCGCCCTCTGCTGGAACAAATCGTCCGCCTTGTCTCCGAGTCCCGCCGCCCGGTCCTCTATGTCGGCGGTGGCTGCTCCAATTCCGGCGATGAGCTCCGCCGCTTCATCGAACTCACTGGCATCCCCGTCACTACAACTTTAATGGGTCTCGGGAATTACCCTAGCGCCGATGAGCTCTCTTTGAGGATGCTGGGAATGCACGGGACGGTGTATGCCAATTACGCCGTCGATAGGGCTGATCTTTTGCTGGCGTTCGGAGTCAGATTTGATGACCGGGTAACTGGAAAGCTCGAAGCTTTTGCGAGCAGGGCGAAGATTGTTCACATCGACATCGATCCGGCCGAAATTGGGAAGAACAAGCTGCCCCATGTGTCGATCTGTGCCGATGTGAAGCTAGCATTGGATGGGATGAATGCATTGCTGAAGGAGAACGGGCTTCATCAAAAGCTCAATTTTTCCGCATGGAAGGAAGAGCTAGACCAGCAGAAGAGGAAATACCCTTTGAGCTACAAGACCTTCAGGGACGAGATTCCTCCCCAGTACGCGATACAATTGCTCGATGAGCTCACCAATGGGGAGGCAATCATCAGCACCGGCGTCGGCCAGCACCAGATGTGGGCAGCACAGTATTACACCTACAAGCGGCCTCGCCAGTGGCTGTCGTCCGCCGGATTGGGTGCAATGGGCTTCGGGCTGCCGGCAGCAGCAGGGGCAGCTGTTGGTAACCCGGGAGTCACAGTCGTTGACATCGACGGTGATGGGAGTTTTCTCATGAATATCCAAGAGCTGGCGATGATTCGGATCGAGAACCTCCTGTGAAAATCTTGGTGTTGAACAACCAGCACTTGGGCATGGTTGTGCAGTGGGAGGATCGCTTCTACAAAGCCAATAGAGCGCATACTTACTTAGGGAACCCAGCAAATGAATCAGAGATATATCCCGATCTGGTGACCATTGCAAAGGGATTCAACATACCTGCTGCCCGGGTGAGGAAGAGAGCTGAAGTCAGGGAGGCAATCAGGGAGATGCTGGAGACACCAGGACCTTACTTGTTGGATGTTATCGTGCCACATCAGGAGCATGTGTTGCCTATGGTTCCAAGTGGTGGTGCATTCAAAGATATGATCCTCGATGGAGATGGCAGAACAGCATATTAGTTCTATTTAGGTAATTGGTTGCTTTGTTTTGCTCTTTGGTGAATGCATGAGCCTGTTTTTCCATATTGTAACTACATCCAAGAACTGTTTGTTTGGTCAGTCAGTCTCTTTTACGTATTGCTAGTTATATCAGTTGTTAAATGTTGTTTGCTCTATCTCAAGAAGCCCTCATGATATGATGGTGGGTACATCTTGTCTTATGAATCTGTACATCACGCTATAAAGAGTTGCAGTAGAATGATCACCTGCTTTTTGCTTGTTGATGGTGTCATGACTTATTTTCAAGTTCTCGTTTCTAGTTACTGGTTACACTTTTGAGGAATGCATTATGGCATTTACAGATCAATGATTATAGATAGGATCAGTGATAGCTAGCTGCTTACCATTTGTAAGCGCCTATTCCAAAATCAAAGCAAGTATATATCAAATTTGCCATTTTTGATGGCATTTTTCTGGCCAGGCCATGAACCTTTGCAGCATTGACCCATTCTGGGCAAGAAACATCAGAATGAGCAGAGTACAATTTCACTTCTTGTAGCATGATCTTTGAAACAATGCTCACTGATATACCTTTTGACCTAGCAATTGAAAATGTAGAATATGGTTTCTTTTCTTTTTCTTTTCTTTTTTTTTTTGCTGCTGCTTTTTTTTTTGTTGAACCTTTTAGAGAATGACTAGATACTAAAAGATACAGAAGATGCTAGATACTAAAAGATACAGAAGATGCTAGGTTGGAGGTAATTGCAAGTACCATGGAGAAGTTGCATGTAATTGTTGGTGTCTTGGAAAATTCCTTGGAAAAGTTACCCAGAGTCTGCTTAATATAGACATTGGCATGAACCTTCGGATTTTCCTGTAACAGAATGTGGTTAGTGGAGGGAAAAAGAGAATTTCATGGAATGCATTCTCACTGCATAGCGTGATGAAAGTTTTCTTTGATGGATCTAGGGAAAATTCAGTAGAGGATGAAAAATGATTTAGAAAGGTCAGAGTTGGGGGCTACTAGGGTTTAGTTAGCTATCATGTGAATAGTGGTCTGATGTACCCAAGGTATTATTCAGGGACCATGGAGAAGTATGTGCCAAGGGATGAAGGTTTTTAGGCCCGATCTAAGATTTAAAGAACTAGGATCTGGGGATTTCCTTGCATATAAAATAATTTGAGGGAGAAAAGGAGAGAAGCCTTCTCATGAATTTGATATTGCATGCAAGCCCAACTTGCCAAATCGTCCGTTGAACCAGAAGAGGGCATAAATTTGTGATTGAGCTTCATATCCTTCATCTTCAATTACTTTCCATGTTGATGTGCCCATTTTTGCACACTTTATATTGGTTTTACTCCTGCATTTATTGTTCCTAATCCCTTGCAAAATTATCCTTGAACCATTTCCCATGTTGAATTTGACCTTGTTGGTTTCCTCAAAGAATTTGACCTTGCAGGACTTGGTAATTCATTGAGTCATCGCTATAGATACTGTGCTCATCTCAGGGTTGAGAGTTTGAAGCCAGTTAAAGCCTGCTTTTCTTGAAAGTGAAGTAGTCGCGCATATAACAATATAGCCACATCCAAGACAACTAAAAGCATAAGCATTAGATAGCACAATTTCTGGAGATGAAATATGCTTGCAGGCTGCCATAACTGACTTTGTGGCAGTGCTTTGGTGAATTGATCATCTGTGAGAATTTTTGCCAAGGGCTACCTGATAGGTTTCTTCTATTGTTCAAAAATGCAAGTTGCTGCCACCATATTTGTCTTATTCTAGACTTGATTCCTGGCACCAAGTCATTTTTTACCATAAAAATACAACACAAGGTAGCCAACATAGGGAAATTTGCAATGTTTTTCTTTGAGGGGCCAGTATTTTGGTACAATGCTTGGGTCCTTGAGCTATAAGGGCAATCTATCATGCTGGAATAATTGCAATAAGAATCAGATCACATGGACCCTTCTCATCTGCTAGATCTTTGGTTAATCAATTTAAAAAGACCTGAATTATCCGAACCTCCTCCTCACTTTGCTGCCATGAAGTGGATTCCATTCATGTTATTATCATACAATGCAAAGAAATTAGCAGCGCTGGAAAGCTGATCAAGGGAATCTAAGAATTCGTTCTGCATGAAAATTGCTGTTCAAAAAGATTATGACACCTGCTTCGAATAGGCTAGGTTTTCTTTTCAAATTTGCCAGTTATTCACTTTAGGGATCCAGAATTAGGCTCTGACCTCTGACTTATCTGCAGAAACATGTATACCCACATAATTGGTCAGTCTTCATTTGGTCATTATAAAAAACCAAAGAGATCTGATATCTTATTTTTCTTTTGAGGGAACATATTGATCGAGCAGAGTGGAGGAAGCAGATTCATGTAGCCGACCCTATGTAGTTGGGAAAAGGGTTAGATGAGTTGAGTTGAGTTGAGTTGAGTTGAGGGAACATATTGATCACTCAGTTAAGAGCAGTACTTTTTTCTTTCTTCTAGCTTCAATTTTTTCCCAAATTTTTGGTCAAACATCAGCAGTATTTTATATACAAATATGTTGCCATAAGAACTTAATGCGGTTTAATGCTTCTATCGTGTATATTGTACAACCAAGTGACAAGTTTTACCTGATAAAGTATGTCTTGTGAGTACAATAAGGACATGTTTAGATGCCAGAAGATCTTATGGGAAAGATAAGCTCGCCTCTGGACATTAGAGAAGCATTTGAACTCGAAAGAGCGAATGAGAAAAGGGGGATGAATCTGGCCTCTGGTGGAATAATGGAATGATTTATCTGGATTTTTATGGATCATATTTCTTAGGTGTTTTGTCCTATCACAGGAAAATTGAGGTTTTGGTGTTGAGACTGCCTCTCTTTCATGCCTCTTTTGCAGGGACCAGTAAGCTGTGGATGGTGGACTCCAGCATCCAGAGTGCCCTTGATGAACTCATAGGTGTTCAAATTTGGATTATTTCATCACAGTTGCATGTTTGGTACCCAGCCACAGCCTGGATGAGATGAGATTGGATTATTTCGCTGTCAAACGTTGGTTTGGATTGGGAATCCAATCCAATCGAGCGATCCAAATGCGCATTAGTGTTTATTGATGGAATGGGATGGAATTTTCTTTATTCTTTTAAGGATGATATGTGGGCAGCTTCTGATTAACGTATGATCACAGGAATGGTAAGTAACCGGCCTCTTCTACTTGATCAAATTATGTTCCTGCTCATGAGGTTTCCGTGCTTGGCAAAAGCTATTATCCTTTATCATGCTTTCTAGAGGCCCAAGTTTGAACTACAGCTTCTCATGCATTATTATTTTCTTAGTTAATACTACTACGTTTAATCTCAACTTGCTTTTAGGTGATCATTAAAAGCACTCAGAGACATAAGGTAGTTTTGTAAATTAAGGTCCTGTATGTCTATATCTGTAAGGTGTGTCCCTCGTGTATTATTTGCAGACAAAAAAAGGCATCCTTTTGGGACCATGATTTCCCCATGAGGCTAGCTTGATCTTTTCACTGCTATTTAGCCTTGTCTTAAATTTAAGCTAGCATTCAACTTTTCTTATTGATAGGTTGTGTGTGTGTGTGCTGTGTGTCTAACGTAGCCATTCATAGAAAAATCAGATATAGGCAATAGAGTCTTCATCAATAAATGGACTAGTTTGACTGCTATTCAAGCCCCTAGAAATAATTTTTATGCTCAAAGGTGTGATGCATTTCAATCAGCTGATCACTTTGCAAGATTGTTGGTGTCTATTAAAAATACTTGCATTGTAATTTCACCTTCTCTCAAGTGAAACTAGTGGAGAATTGTAATCTAGAACCTAACAAAGGCACATAAGTACTCCATAGAAGCCCTCCGATTTCCTAAAGCATTCCATCTGGATAACTCTAGGAAATTCCCGGCTACGATAGGTGCTTGTTACGATAAGAAACAGTCTTGGGCTTAACTTTATGCTATGAAAAATTGAAGTGTCACATGGTATGTCCTTGTTTAGAGTGAGTCTTATTGGACTAATGACACTGTTATATTATATGTAGTCTAATATATTAATATATTAGACTTTAGAGGCCAGGGCCAGCTTTGGAAAGGTTTGTTTGTGGTGCTGATGTTAACCTAATTTCATGTTTGAATGTGGATTGTGGGGCAGGTGGTGTCAAGTAAGCTAAGCCAGGAGTTTGTAAGGTTCTTCTACAATTATTGCTTTGTTGAGGCAAAGGTATGAATCTATCAACTGCTTTGAGCTAACAAAATTAAGGTGGTTTCAGGGGAAGATTGAAAGTTGGTGGTTATCAAAAAGATGGGTAAGTGGTCACCATGAATATGCCTGTGAATGCTTGTGATGCGATGTGATATCTGAGATTGGAGCAGGTGCAGTACATTGGCTATTGTAGTAGCTCCTGCTATTTTGAACTTTGGAAGATCCAAGCAGTTTTAATGTGCTTTGATGAAGAGAGAGGAGTGCCATGAGCTGATTTTTTTTTTTTTTGATATATATCTATCAATAGGCACGCCTGATGCTTTGATTGTTCTTTTTATTCTTCTTTGGAGTATAAGAATTTCATGTATATGAAGTAACATATAAGATTGATTATTATTATTATTTATTAAGACTTATTGTGTTAAATTCTAGCTCCCAAGGAGGTAGACCCACTCCATGTCTTCTAAATTTAGAGAAGGCTTTGCGTTTCAAATGTTACAGCTCTCTTCCAGCCACTGGCCACTGGCCACTCTGGCTACGTCCGTACACAAAAAAAAAAAAAAAAAAAAAACAAAGAAAAGTGGCCACAAGCTTCCCATCCATGTCCCAAATTAATACAAAACTTCCCTCCTTTACCTTAATGCTTGAATGGCCCAAATAGAATGTTAACAAGTTTCAATCACTGCCCTTGCAATTTTCTTTGCTACAGAGTATGGATCACATTGCACTCTAATGATGTGTTTGGTATACCGGTTTAGAAATGAATAGTATTTTTTTTAAACCTTTTTATGTTTGTTTTTTATAAGAATAAAATATATTTTATTTACATGATAGCTAATCCTATTAAAGGAGATAACTTATTTCATTAAAATATATATTTTATTTTATTTGGTTCAATTATTACTTTGTTTTCTCTTTTTTATCCTTATTTTTAATAATAGCTATTTTTTTGAAAAGTATAACTTTCGTATCTGATTTATTATTGTACCCTTCACCCAATATGGGATAGAATAATTTTTATCATATTCTACTTTTTCTTTTATCATATTCTTTCTTTTTATCCAATCCTATTCTGTGTAATAGTCCATATGATGTTTAGAGTTTCCACATATTTCTTAAAAATAAATAAATAATAAAAAAATAGATAAAATGTTTGAACTCTAGATGAGGGTGCAAGTGGATCGCATATTATCAATTTAAATTTATTTGTGTCTAGTTTTATTTGAATATAGATATAAATTTGAGCATTCAAACTAAAATTTTTATGATTGTATCCATGTATGTGAAAAAAATAATAAATACAAATATGAATGGGTAATTATTTAATTCATATCTAATTATCCTACTATACTTGTAATCTTATTTAAATTTACAAAGCACTCATAATTTTTTTAAAAACATAAGTCATTATATTAATTGACTTGATTTATCTTTAGCTACATGATAGCTATGATTTAGTGACCATAAAATTTACCTATCCAACTTTTATCTGTATTTATATTTGTATTTGTAATATTCAATCTCTAATAATATCTCTTTAAACAAATGCAAATATAAATATTTGCATTTAGTTTATATCTACATTCATATTTATTTTTATTAAATAAAATAGATATATACATAGAAATATAGACATTCAATTTATATCAGATTTATTTTTTTTATCGTACTCGAGATCAAGCAAGACAAGCCAACTATGGCATGGAAATGCTCAACTATAATACTTTAGTTTCTTTCATAATTCAAAATTTGAAAAAAAAATGAAATTGAAGTAGAACACTACAAAGGAAGTCAATGGAGTTTCAAGAATACATAATAATAAATAATAATAATTGCCTAAGGAAAGTTACTAAAGCTACATTTTCACCCTTTACATTTTCTTTATAAGATTTTTATGCTACCCTTGATTTACTCAATATTTTGATTAATTTCTATCAACATTATTTTGGGTCCTTAGATTAACTTTAGAAACATGAATTAGCAATTGTATTTATGTGAAATTAGCATAAAAGTATCAATAAAATCAAAATAAAATGATGGCTACCCTTAATTACTTCTCATATAGTTTAATTTTTTACCTGCAACAAAGCTGATGCTTATCACAACATAGTAATGCTAATGCCATAGGCAATAGCATGGGCAATTAACAAAGCATAGGAAGAAAATTATTATTTTATTATTATATCGATGTTAAGTAGTACAACTATTCAATCCATTGTCTAAAAATGCAATAAAATTATATTAGTTTAAGAACAATCTTGCTACTATCGTAGATAAACAACAGCTTGTAGTGGTAGTAGTTTTAGTAGTAATAGTAGTAATATTATTATTATTATAACCATTTTATAATCTGCTACAAAGTTGGTCACTCAATGTTGAGAGCGCTACTTTGGAATGTTTTAAGGATGATCAAAGATACCAGTCATGATCATTACTTGTAGTTAAGTATCTTAAACAATTATGAGAAATGAGCCCATGAGGTTTAATCATGGATAGATTCAATTTTGAATTTCAAATATAATCTATGTAAATATTTGTTTATTAAAGTGATAAAATCTTTCGTCTAATTGACATCAAATTCCACCATTTGAAAAGCTAAAATGTCTTAAATGTTGGAATCTAATGTCCACGCTATCAATTGAAGTAGCACTCTTAGCTCATCTAGAATGGAGACCATCCTCACTTGATGAATCATGCTTAGTTCATCCTAAATAGAGTATGCCCATCTTGAATAGAGCACATCCTTGCTTCGCTTGACTTTCTATCACAAGGTTGCTATATGCTGTAAGAAAAATTCTTACTTTTATAAACATTTTGGGTTGCTTTTATAGGCATTACTGTGGTCCAATGCCCATTACATCACCTTTGTTTATGCATGCATGCCAAGTTGAATTAGCTTACATCAAAACCTATTAAAGTTACAATTAACTATTATATACTTTTAAGTTTTATCAAATTGCACTCATATAGTTTAGTAGTTATACTTAACTACTAGGTATTTTAAAACATTATCAAATTACATCGATATGAAAGTTTGATTAGATTTAAAATATTTAGATATTTAAGTGTAATATTTTAAACTATATAATTATAATTTAATAGTATTTTAAAACACGTCGTAGTTAAGTATTATTGTCAAATTATATGAATGTAGTTTGATAAAAGAATTAATTCTATTTAGCCTCTTAACTACGAGGCATTTGCACTTTTCTTTGTAAATTAAAAAAAATTACAATCAACATCTCAATTTCAATTTGAGTTGCAATTAACTCTTACCATTTAAATTTAAGATTAAATGATACCATTTGGCATGTTTAGAAAAAAAAATATTTGTACTCTTAATTAAGCCTTTTTTTAAGAATAAATATTATTTTTATTTATCATATTATTTATTATAAAAATTTAATACTTTTAATGGTCATATCAGAGTCATATGGCCATTTTTTTTTGTTTCTACTAGTTTAAACAAGAAAAACCAATTGTAACTTAAATCGAAATTAGAAAACTGATTGTAATTTTTTAGTTTAGAAAGGTGTGCATAAATATTTCATTAAAAAATTAAGTGGAATTAATCCTTGATAAAATTTAAAACATGTAGTGTAATATTTTGAACAAGAATCTAATTTTGATAATAATTAAAGCATAAGATATTTATAAGTATTTTATTTATTTATTTACCTCCTTTTTCTTTAAACCCAACTCAATGAGACTCGGGGCGTGATTGGAGGACCAAAATCATTATTCAGCCTATTCTCAGGTTCACATGGGTTTTAAGTTCGTCGTCGCTCCCCGGATTTCGGATCGCGTGTGAGAGCGAGGGTAGGAACAGCAAGAAGGCGAGAGATGAGCGGCAGCGGTGGTGGTGGTGGTGGTGGTGGCGCCGTCAAGACGCCGGCGGACTTCCTGAAATCCATCCGGGACGCCCTGTCGTCGTCAAGCTCAACTCCGGCGTTGACTACAGAGGTTATTCTCTCCTCTTTCTAGGGTTTCTTTTTTACATTTCCCCCATATCCTCTACCCTTCTAATTTTAGTTCCCAATTCGAGCAAAAGCCAAGCCTTTTCTCTTACACTTCGAACCCTCGATTCCGTTGTTAAGCTTCTATTCGGCCGTCTCACTTTTTCTGGGATCAGGGTGCAAGAAAAACTCTACATTCCTGAACCCCTAATTTTGTTCTGTATTGAAATTTGTTGGAAGTTTTATATCATATCTCTGTCGTTAATTCAGGTACTTTTTTTTAATGATTTATCAGTCGTGGACATTGAATATAATGTTTATTGGTAACTTTTTATTGATAATATAATTATAAAAGATGTGATCGTTTTTGTGGCTTCTTCCCATAGACAGTGTGAGATAAGTTAGAAGTCAGAAAGAAAAGGATGGTTGATTTGTGTTGATGAGTCCTGATGATCACACTGAGGAATTTGTATAACAATTTCATCCTCGTAAGATATTTAGAATCTTTCATAATGTGTATTATTAATATCACTTAACTTTGGAAAACTAATAGCTTGACCATGCAAGGCTGTGCTTTTATGGCTTGCTGCTCAACCCGAGCCACCACAATTCATGTTTTATTCTTGTCAAGTTATCATGAACTACATCTTCTTCATGCTTCGGTCATTGGGCTTCTAATGAGAGACTATTCTTCATTTGACAGATGGGAATACGAACCTTATTCTTACTAACATAAAATCACGCTTGTTGTTATGAGCGCAAAGTTGAAATCTTTATATTTCAACAAAGGCTATTTATAGTTCACCTTTATCTCTGATTTTGCCTTAAACATTTTTGTTTCAAATCCCTATTTCTGTCACTAGACTACATGTCTTTTTGTCATATCCGCTATGCAATTTGACCTATGAAACCTTATTATCTACGTGGGTAGTGTTTGGTTGGAACATTTCATAATGATGTTTCAACAAAATGTCCATCTCCTAATTACCCCCACCATTGAATTATCTATTCCTTAATGCTAATGTTTTATTGTTAAGAGCCTAAATTTTTGAATTAGGTAGATGGTAGACATGCTTAATAGCCATCCATTACAAGTCTCGACGTTTAGAAGACTGCTATTGGATGTACTAAAGACATGTATAAGGAATCGTGAGGGCCAATGGAGTTCAAGATCTAGGTCGACAAATCGTAGCTCTTGAAGGACTTAGATAGGAAGGGACATAAACTTTTCTATTGGTTGCTTCAAAAGTTTTGTGGTATTCCTCTGTGAAGGGCCTTTAGTTGGATACATAGAAGTAGCTTCATCTTCAGGGGTGAAAGTGCACAAGATTCCTAAAAGATTTCAAGGTGGTAAATTACTGCACAAGATTCCTAGAAGATTTCAAGGTGGTAAATAACTATGTCTAAACGTTTGGTGGATAAAAGGCTCTCTCATTGCCCTTAGCTAGAGATGATTATAGCACAGGATATGCAAGCAGTGAACCAGAGTATGCTATCCAAGTCTTTAAAAAGCCTGCAGCAACTATTTGATGGGTGCATGCTTCCCAATCCTTTTTCACCATATTTTATTGACGGTGAAAGATAAAATTAATGTATGATCATGAAGCAATGTTGATGCCTCCTAGATTATTGCTTGATGCTTCTGCAACATCTACAAAAGTTGGATTCCTATATTGTGTAGCACATTCTCCTATCTGTGACAATTTTATTAATGTTCACTGCCATATTCTCACAATGCTTATGTTTTTTTTTTCTCTTTGTATGCTCAACATGGTATCATGCTTTTTTCTCACATTTATGCTGCTTTACATTGTCTTTTACTTCCTTCTTCACCCTAGGATCTGCAGTTGTAAGAACAATCTGATCAAGAAAGGAGTCTTAACAACTGAGTGATCCTATAGTTTGCCAGGAACCATTAGATTATAAAGAGAACTTCTTGGTTTGCAATCAATGAAGGATTTATTTATTTTCCAAGAGAATAACCTATGCAAAAACTTGTATTCTAATTGTAATTATCTGTCCAATGCTTGTGGCTGTGAAGCTTCTTGTTCTCTTGTTCACTTCATAAACATTATCATGAATCTATTAAGAGACTCTCCTACAAATTCTTCTCTGTTACATTTAGTCATTCTTTCAAATATTCACATGGTTAAGTTCAAGCATGCCAAAAATACCCATTTGATTGACTGTATTAACATTTCGCTGGTTTTTCCTCCTTCGCCAGGCCTATATCGTTTTTAATGGTAAAGTAATGATATTCGTCATTATAGGGGGGACATGACCAATTATTGTTCATTACTACTTTTTTGCCATTTACTAATTAATTTGCGATAGCTATACATGTATCTTTCCACACCTAAGAAAATCTGGTTGTGGGGTCCTTTCTCAATATGAATTACTGTGCCACAGTTTCTTTCTCACAAACTGACCTCATTTTCCACTATCCTAATTTTCATGACTAGATTACCCTATCCATCATTCAATTTCCTTTGGCTCACTACATTTTACAAAATTTCTCACTGCTTCAATGGAACTTACAATGTTAATGGACTAAGGTAATATTATGTCACCCTTACCTGTATTGTCATATTAAGGCCTCCAAGTTTAGTTCTGTGATAGGATTGCATAATCGTTATTATTTCTTAAGGCATATTCTGATGTGCTTAAGATGGGCTATTTACTATTACGGTCGCTTATTTACATGCTATCAAAGCATGTTTAAAGTTGTGATTTCAGTTGACATACCTTTATGTTCTAATGAGTGTTAGCAGTCAAGCATAACCACCAAGCCTAATCCACCACATTTTGGGCTGTCTTCAAGAACTATTTTTTGTGCTGAACTCTTCTACTTATGTCATGATTCCTTGGCTGGTAGTTTCATGGTCTTCTACATCTAATGACCATCGGGAAAATGTATCTGTCCTGTTCATTCTCCTCCATCAAAATAAAGAAGATGAAGCTCTGCTACTAGTTCAATCTGCAAATTTCCTTCTGTAGCTTACTAGCTCTACCATTTGTTTTGGAATATATTTCCTATTCTATCTGAATTCAATGCCTTCTAAAAAATTAATAATAAGCCAGAATCCATAAACAAATGGTAGAGCTAGTAAGCCAGAATCCATCAATGCCTTTTTCTCATTGATGTGGGCTCACCTTTATGCTCTCTTCTACCTTTTTTTTACTGCGAGTCTGGAAGGATCTGAATTAAGATAAAGTTGGAAATATCCAACCTAAAAATGTGTCTGTTCAAAGGGAGAAAAAAGTTTTATGAGGTGGTGGGATTATTTTGAGATCTTTGTAGAAAATTCATATCAGGATATATCTATCATGTACAAGTAATTAGATGGTCAAGTTCAGTTTTAGGTTTCTAGTTATCTCAGACTACTTTTATATTGTTGAGTAGTTACGATGAATTGACCATTGAATATTGTCAAAGAGCACAAAGAAACCAAAATTAGTGCCCAAGCATCATGATACAATCAGTAAAAGCTCTCTTGTTGTGAAAGAAGATCTTAATGAGAGATATCTTTGGACTCCCCTAGTGTCTTGAGCCTAGCTAGCATCGACATATACATCTTACTGTTTAACCAAAAAATTGCTCTTGTTCCTCTTGGTATTTGGACTGATCGCATTCTAAATTCACCATGAAGTTTGAAAGTGTATAGTACTCAAATCATTTTATTTATTCCAAAGTCATGGGAGGACTAATTGTATTTGCTTTGTATAATTCAGTCATCATTGTTCGGAAGCTGTTTTATGAAAGATCTAACAAGAAAACATAGTGAAGAGGGGAAAAAACTTTTTGGGCCAAAATCTTTGTCATTGCCAAGATTTAAAGAAAAAGACTGTCCAACATTTTTATACAGAAATTGATCATCTTCAGGTCAAAAGGGATGTTAGTCCTTGGATTAGTGAATGTGAACAAAATGTAAACCATGTCTTCAAGGAGGACATTTCTTTGTTCATATGACGACCTAATGCACTAATTACTGTTTTATCTGAACAAGTGGTGAATATAGAGAAAATGTGCTAAAATTTAGCCATGATTACATTGAATACATAAAGAATGTGATTTTTCTTTCAGCAGCCTTAGTTTGTCACCTCCTTGGTCACCATGGCCAAGTAGCTAGCATGAGAATAAAGTCCAAACCAAACAACATATGTCCACTTCTCCAACAAACCATCATTGTGCCCAACACATCATGTTTGATATTTTGGCCAGATGTAAGACATTATCGCATTAAATGTTGATGTTGACATCTTGACTTATGAGATTTCCCATGAGCTTGAGAACATCCACTTCTTTATGTAGGAACTCATTAGATTCGTTGGGCAGCCATTCTAAGGCTTGCCACCTTCACTCCACAACACAGTTAGATGTGAGGTTTAGACATAAAACAGAATATCAATACAGATCAGCTCGAGCCCAGACTGTTGCAAGTAGCTAAGATTCTACTAAAGTCATCTTCTGGGTTAATCTATGAACTAGGATCACTACTGCCATCTGCAATTCTTTGCCACCGTCCCAAGTAAGGTTCGCTGTATTGGTATGTATCATCCCGTACAAGTGTATTGTACCATATTAGTACCGAGCTAAGACTCAATATAGGTATGCTGAACTGACCCTCATATTGAGCATATTGATACGATACTGGTATGGTACCGTTAAGGCATCCAGCATTGAGTTTGTGAACAGTGGCCCCAAGTGAGGGCAAGTTACAAAAGCTTTCTGAAACTTACCATTACAAGCAATATATCAATCCATGTCTAGCTGATTTTCAAGTTTGATATTGGAATTGACTAAGCCAAAGTACTACTTCTTCGCCTTTTAAATAAAAAGAGTTGAAAAACATTCAACAACAAATAAAATGTGTAAGAGGGTTGAAAACATGCAATGAGTTCTCTAAACAATTGAAACTAATGGAAGCCCATCAAAAGTATCACCAAAGATAAAAGAGTTCTCTTCCTCAAGTTCCAACCTAGAGGCTCGAGAAATTATGTAAAACACTGGCAACACTAAAATTAGATAGAAACAAATGGAAATCTAACAAGGAAATATATGGAGATTTCCACTAATAACATCTTCCTCTTTGATAGAAAAAACTTATTTTTGACCATGGCCAATATGGTGAAGCTAGATTTTCTGTTTTGAATTGGCATAGTACTGGGAGGTTAGTTTCTGTTGTCAACCCACTGTAGATAACCTGATGCTAAAATTTCAACTTGCCAGCCACAGTTAAACTAAATTCTTTTGAGAACTATTTGTTATTTGTGCCCCTCCAGCTTTGGCCAAGTTGTTAGATTTTCATGTGCAGTTCATCTTGCTTGAAGTAGTCCACCATTTGATTAGGCTAATGTGATGGGCTTGTTTATGTGCTTAAGACCATTGCAAGCTCTTTCACTTTCCCACTATGCTTGAAGGATAAAGGAAGTGAAAACTTGGGGCAATGGGCCTACTAGATATTAGCAGCATGCCATTATTTTTAATGATGTCATCTATATATGTGTATGTGTATGTGTGTGTGTGTTATTTTTGCCAGTTTTGTTAGCCAATTTTTTGCCAGGTCATCTTTCTAAAGTTGTAGCCCTTAATTATTTCCACAGATTGTACCCTATGTAGCATGTTATTCTTGTCCCTTTATTTCAAATAACTTGTCATCAAACTATAAATGGTTACACTCTATGAACATGAATCCCATAGAAATTGTCATCAAACAATCAAACACACACACACAAAAAAGAGAAACGCTAAAAAAGTCAAGAGAATAATTTTCTACATTGGATTTCTGATTTGGTCTTTATTCATTTTGAATGCATTTATGGATGTTGTACAACTTATTACAACCAACAGAAAAAGAAATGCAAAAAAAAAAAGGATATGCAAGATAGATTAATGCGTAGGCTACTTACTGTGAAACCTTTAGGTAGTGTTTGAAATAGGGGATAAGAGGGAATACCCCTCTTATTCCCAAAAGCCATAACTATAAGGGATAGTTGGGAATAAAGTTAATCAAAGGGATAATTCATGGTTAACCATGGGATATCCCCTTAATTTATTTCTTAGAAAATGCAAGAATAGCTGGTTATCCCTCCAAATAAGAGTAAAAAAAAAGTTATCCTATGGATTTACCTTTTTGTATTTGATAGGATCAATGGATAGCCAGGGGATAAACTCTATCCCGTACACTTATCCATGGATAATATTTTTCTATCAAATACTACCTTAGGGTGCAAAGCATCTTATATCGGAATAAATCTAGCATCATTCATGCAACCTAGCACCATGCCTTCCGATGGAATAAGCATCTATTTCATGGTGTCTTTGTTTTTACAACCAGCTGTTTGCTGGACAAATCACCTTTAAGTTTGTCCCATCCAGGAATTTGGGACCAAAAACAACATATGGTAGCTATTTTAGATCAAATATCAATTCATTTTTATCTTTTTTTTTAACGATCCTTTACTGATTATATTACAGTGAATTGCTCTTCTTGTTTCCATGCACCCAGCATGAAGGAAGTCATTTATGCCAATGATTGTTCCTGTTTATAGTTGTAAAATCACAAACTGCATCACCTACAAATTACCTTCTGAATTTGCAATTCCACCAATGCCATCACTTAAGCAATTATGTCTACATGTTCTACAAAACAGTATGCTCTTCTTGGATCCTCTTGTTTAGCAATCATATTCTTCTCATGCAGGTATTCTAGCTTGTTTGGATGGATATATGAATATTGCAATGGAGCAAACAGAAGAATATGTCAATGGTCAACTTAAGAACAAATATGGAGATGCTTTTATCAGAGGAAATAATGGTATTCCCTCTTATCCTATATCATCTATACTCTTTCCTGTTCTTTCCAGATAGATGTGGTTTGAATTTTGGCCTCCTCTCTTGTGGATGCAGTTCTCTATATCAGCACCTCAAAAAGGACTCTTGCAGAAGGGTCATGACGGTGCTGCGGTGAAATCTAGATTTGTGCATGGTATACCCAATCGAAAGAATATTTGTAGTTTTGTCTGCTAAGATGGGCACAGCAGACCTTTGCTCTTCAACATAACATTAGATTGGTGTCATGCAAACAGATAACCAATGTAATAGTGGCATGTTACTTTAGGCTCTGTCTGTCGTGCTGCTTTTGAAGACTCTGTAATTGTGGCATATTACTTTAGGCTCTGCCGTGCTGCTTTTGAATTGAAGAAACCTTTGTTAATTTTTTATTAGGCCACCATTCTAATTTTAGGCAATGTTATCTTCTTTTTTTTTCCTTGACTTGGAAAAAAAAGGGAAAGATCTGTTCAACTTGCATTTTGATGCTATCAAAGTGGGGGCACCAGAGAGAGACCAAGGCTGTGGCTGAGCTTGGCCTTGGTAGGATATGGATATGCTACTTTTCAGGGGTCCAATCACACTTCCTAGATCCAATTGGCTGGCAACCAAATGACGTTAACCTTAATTGTTTGATACAGGAACTACCAATACCGTAATAATATAATGACCAAAACTTCGGCAGTCCCTAAAGTTAAATTCATGGCTCAATATTAAACCATTTGATCTGCATCAAATATAATTGGATGATATTAACCTGGAATGTAAATCTGATTTTGGTTTATCAAAAATTCATGAAAACACTTAAAAATTACTATCTACATTATATTATTAAACGAAACATAAAAAAATTGTGATTTTAAATACCACTGTGAAATTTTGTAACCAAAGTATCCTTGCTTCTTCGGATCTAAAATAAATGAGAATCAATAAATTAGATAGATACATTATTCTAGTACGAGTATTTGTTTATTTATATCCGCACCTCAATCTCTTATCTTCATGGGTTCACTAAGTATCTGAAATCAATTTAACTCTATTGGCAAAAAATGCATTCATTTATCTCTCATTCATATTTCCATACTTTTAAACACCTTTTAAGATTTAAAAACCAAAGAAAAACATCTATACTTTTTGACAACATATACTCTTTTCTCTAACCTACATATTATATTTTCTTATCTTCCAATTCTTTTGAATTATGTTTCATTATTATCTTTTTTTTGTGCATTTTACAAATCCGGTTTCTATTATTTTTGGAAAATGAAATTGTTTCACCATTTATCATCCTTGCCACATCTGAGAATGAATTTTCACAATAAACACTTAAATATAACATGTAGTATTCGTGGCATCTAGAACCAGAATATGATGGAAAGAGGGCCAACATCTACATTCTTCAGTTACATAAGTCAAAGAAATTCTTAACCTTTTTTTTCTGATGATATTGATTATATATTAAAAAAAATCTATAAGCAATTAGCTAGAGGAAGTGCACTCCACACATACCCTTCACTCTCCAGGCTAGGGTGAATGCCAGTACATTAGCGCAGTCCCTGGTACAACCACCGAACTCCACAAGCATGGTGAGCTTTGCCCCTCCCAAAAAAGATTTTTTTTTCAAAGAATTCTCAAGAAGACATGAAAAGATTTAAAGGCACTGCATGACCAGAAACTCGTAGCTTGCAGCACCCAAGCTTTTCAGGAACATATGAGCAGGATGGTCCAATGGGTTTAAAGACAAACCCTCCATTTTCAGGCAGTTGCCATTAGTCTAAAGTGGCCAGTGAGTAGCAAGAACTTGCACTTGTGACAATTCAGTGATTCATAATCCAACCTCCACCATGCTCCACCATTGAACAGATTCAAAACAGTGCTATCTGCAACTTATTGTAGCACAAACTATGAATGCCAGCCCCTCTCATTCGGTTCCCAGGCTGGAAGTCAGTTTGCAGTAGTGCTGCACTAGGTACAGTCTATCTGAATAGAATCAACTAGTAGAAAAACAAAAGAGCAGCATAAACAACAGGACAACCATAATAAATACACCCTCGATCAATAATGAGGGAACGTGATGGTAGATTACATAATGTGGATAGGTAATTGAGGAACAACAAATCATTTAAAACACAGTCTAACAATGGATCAGTAGAGCCGTCTTTTCTTCATGCCTTGCCCACATTCTCAATTTCATAAAATTGAACAATGGGCAGCATTGTAACATCAATTACAGTTAATTTTTCAAAGTTAAGCATCATAAGCCTAAAGTTTTGACAGTTCTACAACTCAACTCAACTCATCTAAAGTTTTGACAGTTAAGCATCTTAAAATCATGTTCAGAATTCAAATGACCAACCACTTCTGTCACTGTGCAAGGAAAAGATATCAGCACGAGCCAATCAAGCAAGAACCAAAAGATGCAGTATGTTCACAAAAATTGTGTTCACTAATGAATGGAATATGTTGACAAAATTCACGTCAAAAGAGCGTTGTTCACAATGGATGGTAACTTAAAACTTCCCAAAAACTCAACATAATGACCGAATATAAAGCAAACTAGAAATGATACTATAAAGTTCCATCTTCCAAAATAGTACATATATTGACTCAAAATTAATTTTTATTCCGAGAAGTCCATGAATAGCATGCCAAGCCCACTCGATATGAAAGTTAGACCATGGACAAACATAAAACAATATTATTACCATCACAACAAGAACCTTGAGAAGCACATCTACTAGCATGTCAGTACACTTATGGGTAAACGTAAGACAAATCCATGCAAGCTCTGTTGAGACTTCAACGTCAGTAACAAATGATTCCACTTACACAAATCAATCTCCCAGTATGCAAGAAAAAAATTGGTGCTTCTGTGAAGCAATTCTTTATGAAAAAAGAATTATAATTGTAAAACCAACCCATATAACAACCGGTAACCAAGTTCCTAAAATAACATACAGTTAGGATTAGATTCGCAGGTAACTCGATATATGTTGGAGTAATTATACTCGCAATGCTCTGGATAAACATGAGTACTTGCTATGATTGACAAAGGGAAACCAAGAAATGGGTGTCAGAAGCACTCGTGATTGGAAGATATACATGGGGCATAAAAGAATATAATACCAATGATGCATGGAATCAGTGTTTTGACTTAGCATGTACCAGTCAAGGATCCACTCAATAAGAATTGACAAATTATGATGAGAAATAATCAGAATTTTGAGATTTATCTGCATATCAAGTAACAAAAATAACAATCTATTAAATATCATAATTGTGACAAAAAATGTCAGGTTCTACAAAAAAAAAAAAAAAACATGAATACAAATAAAAACACCACTGAGAATATTGACTTGATATTATCATAAAATTCCAATGTGCTTTCAACATTTAATCAGAATCATCAAGTTCAAACATACTGAAAAATAGATGCAAATTCCTCCAAGAAATACATAAGACAAGTAAATGAACACACAAGGTAGGGATACATCTGGAACTGTATGTGTTGGCAAATCAAGCAGTCACCTTGCCAATCATAGAAAGGCGAAAACACCGTAATGAAGCTCTGGCATCAAAATATTAAGTCTCACAAACCAATCCTGAGAACCTCATCCAAATAATCCCCATTTTGAGATAAAATTAAGGTTAGAAAAGCCCGATGATGACTATCATAAATGCCTGTGAAACAAGAAGTTCGCCCTGGCATCTTAATCCAGGTCACCAGCAAAAAGTGAAAAAGATGACATGATAGAGCTTAGGAGCCCAATGAATGTTGAATGTTGGGATGAGTCCAGTATGTTCAACATTAGAAAGTCAATAAATGCACCTATAGACTCCATGATCAACTACAAGCCTGTCATTCAGCATTCTCCATCACCACATCTTCCTTAACTTCTGTAATTACTTGAAGAAGTTCAAAAGGAGTTGCTGCAGGGTCTAGTTCATGGCAACCTTTTGGAGCATTATGAGCTTCTTCGCCTGTAAGCAAATAAGAAGGAACCTGATGGGAAAATCGAAACATCTCTTCTCTAGGGATCCTTCTAACCTCTTTTGGGTCTAGATGTCGATGGAACACTGTTCTGAAACCAGCAACTTTCAGTAAGGGGGTAACAGATACACCTTGTTCCTCATCATAATCATCAAGCACTTCCACCATTTCATACTTGAATATCACATCATCAGGCGTATGCTCATTCCAGTCTGGAGACCAGTTTCTGTAAAGTGCCCAGATATCACCTTTTCTAGGAATAATTTTAATAACTCCCCGAGGTCCTTTCTCCCATCTAATTCTGTGAGAAAATATATTGACTGTATCACTAACTTCATATCTTCCCACCCTGAAATCTCCACATGTCTTGGAAAAACCAGATGCAACCCAATTTAATGGACCCAACTCACTATTGGACTTTGAGTTAAGAAAACTCATGCGAATCTTAAAAGGCTTTAGTGAGATGACTTTTTGAACCAGAGCATAAAGACGTGGCATACCATCTTCATTATCATAAGTGGCCCATACTTGATCGCCATCAAAGAGCTTTCTGTACGATCCTTGTCAAAATCGTTGAAATCAGGATCAGGAACATCAATTGATATAGATTTGGTAACTTCCTTATCTGAATCTACATTATGGTCCTTGATAGAATCCTTGATACCAGGAATACGTTTTTTACCAACTCTGAAGTCATTTGACTGAGTTTTATCAGCAGCAACCCCATCAACACTCTCTGCTACAGTTTCATTATCCTTGTCCTTTTGAATTTGTTTGTGCTTTGACATTTCCTTCTCTGCCAGTTTGGCTGCGGCATCCAAATTCCATTCTTCCAACTTCTTTTGGATTGTCACTTTAGCCTTCTCCATCAGTATACTCCTAATGTCAACTTGTGCATACTCCCTGCTGAAGTTATTCTGCCTAGCAGTCACTCTGGCCTTACCATAATCCCCATAAACACCATTAGCCCTTTCAAATTCAGAAGCATCAGTTTTTCCAGTCCCTGTCACCATTTGTTCGGTCCCAACTCTGCCATGATCCACACCAGTGTGGCCACCATTGTTTCTTCTTCTCTTTGCAGGTCTGCTCACCTTAGAAGCAGGCCGATCCCGTCCATTTGCATTGCCACATGTAGTAGCATTATAATTTCCAGAACCACCAACAGTGTTATTTGAGACATAACTCTTACTCCGAGAAGCCTCTTCCCTTCTAGTTGTTGTTTGTGAATCATCATATTTTCTTCTTACTTTCTCAAATGTCTGATGAATCATATCTGCAGACCGAGCAGCCGAATCTGTTGAGTTAGCTACACCAGCTGAACTAGAATACGAACCCCATGGGAAGTTTGTGCTGCCATAGGAATCAACATTTCCTCCATGCTGGAATGCTGCATGTCCTGTTCCTGGAATGGAAGAGTTATTCCCATGACCATAAGCATTCTTCATTGTAGAATTGTGATGTGAATTCTGCTGATTCCGCTTATTTGAATAAGAAGCAGAGGAATTAGGTCCATTAGAAGGAACCCCGGTCTCAACAGCCAAGAAGGCCTGATGGCAGTTCGGGCACAGAAGGTTGTGATTGAGGTATACTCTGAGGTATTCGTACTGCATCCTGCATCGGTTGCATGAGGTCCAAAATGTATCAAGTCTCGATGGATGAGACGGAGGTGGAGCAGTAGATTGAGCCACACCACTGGTGTTCTTCCGAGCTTTTGTACTGGATGTTGTGTTGTTGGCAAAATTGTAGAAACCATTGGAAGAATTAGGAACAGAATGATCTCTGTTTGGTTGAGGAACTTTCTGCTGGGATCCTTTTACACTTCTCTTCTGGTCATAAATCATTTTCCTACTCTTATCAGACAAAACACTCCATGCCTCAGAAATAAGCTTGAAAGCACCTTCTGCGCCTACTGATTTGTTTTTATCAGGATGAAGCTGGAGAGCTAGCTTCCTGTACTGTTTCTTCATGGTCTCTTCATCAGCTGAAGCATTCAGAGAGAGAATTGCATACCAATCACTCTCTCCATTTACTTTCAATTCTGATGCACGATAAACATCAAAGGTTGATATCATCTGGGTGATACCTTCAAGCGATGGAAAGAGATTTTCGGCCTTCAAAGCAAATTTTTAGCACCCACAATGTCTTTAGCCTTGAACTTTCTTTCAGCAATATCTTTTGCCCTAAGGGCCTCATCCTTATTGCATTCCATTATCTGAACTTTATCTTCACATAAAATGTTTTACCATGTATGAATACTCCACTCAAGACCACCGACAACACAATCCACACTTCTACTGACTGAAACAACAAATTCTTCAATGCTTGAAACCAAATGATCCTGCTAAATTCTCCGGTATCCTAAATGGCAAAACAACACAAAACCCAAGAGAAGTTAATGCAACACAAAGTGTGAAGTGTAACAAAACAGGTAAGAAAACATTAAGATCAATTATTCAGCTTCTCAAAAACTTAAAACAAGCACAAATAGTAAAGCGTGATGCGAAGCAAGTAAAGCATGCAGAAAATCATTCAGATTCCCAAATCTTATTACCAACACGAAACAGACTATTGGTCCTGAAACAAAAAGAAAAGTATCCAGATTAAGCATTTGATTTCTCAAATACTTACCACAGGAACAGAATATAAAATTTAATGTGTACCAAAAGCAAACAAAAACATATGAAGATAATCATTCAGTTTGTCAAAAACTCATTGCAAGAACAACACATAAGGCACGATAGATATCCAACCAGTAAATGCTCATGAAACTCAGCTTCTCACAAATGCACCACAAGCCCAAATCACGAAGCACATGACATACAAAAACAGATAAAAACACTTCAAAATCAAACCATTTCAGCTTCTATGACTTCCTACATGTATGAAATACAGCCCACAACGTTTATAAAAACAAGTAAAATCAAACAAAATTTGATCAAGCAGCTTCCCAAAATTTCATTAGAAGTAAATAATTTAAAGTATAATGCAAGTGAAAAAAAATAAAAATACATAAAAAACAACCATTCAGTTCCTCTCCCCATCCATCTAACCCAAATCTAAAATCACAAGCCCAGAATTCTAAAACCTCACGGCGAACTGTTTTCAAATCAGAAGATGACAATATCTATCAATCAACATCACCAAATAAATGCATCATTAAGCAACAGCAAGATCACATTTCACAAGCACATTAAAGCCATAAAAAATGATTAAAAAAATTCTATTCATACCCCAAAAAATAAAAAATTAGAGCTCAAAATCCATAATTCTCCAAAGATCTCCGATCTCTAAAGCACCAAACCGTTGGAAAGCCGAAACCCTAGATGAGAATCGAGGGTGAGAGCAAATACACAGAACAAACAAGACCCAGACACCCACGGAGAGCTAAAATTCTATCGATCTGCAAAGATTACCGCCATTCAAGAGAAATTAAAAAGACCACAACTCAGAAAATTCCAATCTATTGAGCTCGAAACCTAAAAACCCTAGATGGCCCGATCTCCGCCCAGAGACCACGGCCGGCGGACCAAAACGATCCAGGAGATAGAGCGAAGAGTATCAAAAGGCGAGACCGATTACCCATTCGAATTGAATCCACGTCGATGGGGGAATTTGAATCGCGACGCCGCCATGAGAAGCCCTCCAAGTCCAAAAACTTTCCCACCAAAATGTTAAAAATAGGAGGGGGAAATTGAACACTTTTAGTCAAACCCCCCTCAACCCTCAAAACAAAATTCCCAAATACCAAATACCTGCGAAGGAAAAGGCAAGAAAAATAAAGGAAAAAATAAATAAATAAATAAATAAAGTCGCAACCTACTATTTTTTAATCATTTTTCCCACCCTAACCCTAACCCACCTTTATTCATGTATCATGAAACCCTAACTAGGGTTAAGTCCTAACCCAAGGAGTGGTTTGCCATTTTGATCATTTTGCAGCAATTTATTATTCCAAACAGTAAAGAATCCAACCAAATAAAATAAAATACTTGCAATGCTCAATGAATGGTTTACTTATATTGCAACATAAAATAACACTTAATCTCTGATCATACTTTATAAAGTATAATAATCATCAAATTTTGCATGTTATTTTATTTATTTATTTATTTATTTTTTTATTATTATATATATATATATATATACATACACTTATTGGAACGTATAGATCAACAGGACAGCACATGTGGAGGGTTTCTTAGCCAATAAATATTCTTAGGGGGACCCACCCACAAGGGGAGGTTGTGAAACTTTTGGGACTTTTAGGCCCATGGAGAGAGGGTTGGGTTAAGTTGCGTCTGGGTTAGGGTAAAGGGTTACCCTGGTGGTTAGATCAACTGGGATCAATGGTTAGGGGCTCCATCCTATGTGGTTAGGTTAACCTGGACATTTGGGTCTATGGGTAGAAGGAGCACTGGAGCCACCCAAAAGTTTCTAACAACCCTTGGGCATCAATGGCATATCCCTTGATGAGAGAGAATTTTCTCCTATGTGGGGCCCACCCATTTTGCAGCCTTCTACATCATTTCCTCTGCTTTAATAATTTTTTATTAAAAAAAAAACAGTTTATTCCGATTATTAAAGTATACTTTTCCTTGAGTAGTTAAATTTATAAAAATATATTATAATGTAACGCATCCTTTAGTGTGCTGCACATCACATTATTATTATTATTATTTACTGAGGATATCCATACCTAATTATCCGGCACTAAAGTCTTGTTTAAATTAGCCGGCATTGCAATGCTACAAATTATTCTCAAGAACCTCATTATATCTAATTTTAAGAAAATAAAATTAAGATTGAGAGAGAAAGTGAAAGAGAAAGAGAGCTGTTAATCTTTGATTTTTGAAAATAAACAATTATTGTAAAAATTTAACCCCTCTTGCTTCAACCAGTCACTTAATAATTTAACAAAATGTAAGCAATTTGCCTCAAGTTGTTTGCTTGGAATAAATACATATAGCTTCAGTAGTTGTTTGAAGTAATGCTGTTTGTGAGGTTGGCTATATATCGAATCATCCTTTCATATACTAATTCTTCTCTATGATATGGAGAGAATGAAACAAAGCTTTCCAAGTAATTACTAATTTAGCAAAATATAGTAGTTTGCTCATGTAATGCATTCAGAAGTGCATGCTCTATTTGTTTGCTTGGAATCAAGTTAGTTTGAAAGAACTGATAGTGGATCTTTGATGAATACATGGCTTCAGTGGTTGTTTGAACTAGTGCTACTGTCCAGGTGACTAACTTTGATTTCACAATGCGAGAAGACTCCAAAATGGATTGAGACTGGCTAGTTGTGACAAAAGCCTCTCAGACAATGAATTATTTCTGCATTGAGGAATGAGCATTTGCTTCAGAATTGGAGCTTAGGGTTGTTTAAGCTGTGGATCATTTACAGCTGAACTTGGTATCAATGAGAAGTTACCACTGAATTGTCCATCAAGAATGTGATAGGTGGAAATCCATGAAATCTCATTGGAAATGCCTGGTATTTATTCATTGCAAGAATATAGACTAGCTTTTCTCATTCCATTTCCTCCAGGTACCAAAAGTGCTAAGCACCTAACTTTTTCTGAGACATTCAAACTTTATTGCTTCAAGTGCAGGGTTAACCACTTGAGCTTATACAGCATTGAGATTGGCACAAGAATAGATCAAAACCTTTTAGCCCATAGAAGAGAACAAAGAATATGATAGGGGCCTAACAAGTAATTGCAATTCAATCAACTTACATTAATATGGCATTCCAAGAATGCAAAAGAATTTAAGGAAAAGATTGTTCCAAGATAAGAGTACAGTAAGTTGACAGCAAACTTAGTTTTCTTAAGCACAGGAAGGAAAAGAAATAAATCCATCAAAGAAAACCATCTTAATTAATGCATGAAGAAGAAGTGCTGCATTTGGACCATAAAATCTTCCCATAAACCAGCATAGAGAAATTCAGGTACTGTTATAATGCAAAAGATTTGAGGACAAATCACCACCAAATTCCTTAAAAAAATTGCCAATTTTGAAGCAAACCACAAAAGAAGCTGGGTGAAGGATTCAGACTACTCAAACTAAGTCTTTTATGACTTCTCTGACAATATTTTAATTTGTAACGCATGAGAGATGTTATAAATAGTTCGAGTAAAATATTTCCATGTCAGAAGACAATGGTTGTAATGGCACCCCATGTTACAATAAAAAATAAATAAACAAATAATCCCCCGAAAGAATAATAAGATAAAGGTGAAAGCAAAGCTCCAGAAGATATTATGCAATGATAACATACTAGACATCTCATGTCCACACAATAAAATGACTTCTTTACATAAGAATAAAAAAAAATGAAACACTTTGTAAGCTTCATTATCCTCCTCCCAGCAAATTCTGCTGCCTGAAATCTACAAATGATAAGGGAGGAACTGGCTCTAATTGGCCGAGAGAGGACACTAATCAGGATCTCAAATCAGATGCTCCAATGTTGATGGCACAAAGAAATACCAAACATTTTCCGTACCAGAATGTAAACTTCCTGAAAGAAAAATTCCAGAATGTGAACTTCCTGAAAGAAAAATTTCATGTGTTAGTATGTACATATAGATTGGCATAGACAATCTTGGTCCAATAAACAGGAATCAGACACAAAGATTGCTGCAATAATGCACAGTCCGCACATAATAAAGGAACTGAATAAAAAGAAAAATGATCCGTTCTCATTTTGGCAGCTCCTCCACCTGGAAACTCGCGACATGATGGAACCTCCAAAGCAAAGATGTGCAACTTTTATGCTATGTGCTCATTTCTCTACTTCATTGCCAGATATACCACTAGAAATGAGACCTGAGAAGATCGGCGATCCTGCAGGATTGGCCACGGTGAGAAAATTGTAAAAGGTTCCAAAGTTTCTCAAGCCAAATAACTCAGAGACAGCAGCTTGCACAATGTGCCAATAAGCACCATAGACAAGCCTGGTCAGCAATGTTTCAATGTGCATTGATCCAGGCCAAGCCATAGCAAAGAAGAAATGTCGTATTGTCTTCAGAAACTGAGCCACAGCCATAGCCACTGGCCTTAGATAAGAATGGTCCCTGATTGAGGAGTAGCATGCTATTTGATAGCAAAAGACAGCAGGAATTCCATTCAAATGATAATAAATGTCATAAGTTAAATACAGGGTTACAAGGACAGCTATTCCAGCTTACACAGTGAGCAGAAATATGATTTAATAGATCTCACAAGGGATGAATATCAGGAGTTTATTAGCAGTATCGCCATAGATTTGTTTCAGAAGATGCTTAAATGCAAAAATTGCAGCCAATGAAAGATATGACACATATGTCACAGGTGGCAGTGTGGCATTTAAATATTCATATTCACATATTAATTAAGATCTATTAGGTAAAGAAATTTGGTGCTGAATCTACCATACATTTCCACCAACCAGCCTTAGGTGAGCTGGTTGGCACTCCTCTCCACTCAGGATATGTCCAAGTTTCAAGCCTTGATGGTGATAACCTCACATATATATATATATATATATATATAAAGAAAATGGAAAAAACCTTACTTGTACATTTCCTTAGTTTGTTTCTTGCTCTGATGACTAAATTATAGGCACCACTTACACATGGCTGCACCAGGCAACCTGTGAAACAAAAGAAATGAGTGTTAAAATTGAAACCAATATGCAGTAAATTAAATATAAATAAATATATATATATATATATATATATATGCAAGACATATTGGCAAATGGAAAACATATTGTAACTGGTGTTTCTGTTGGCTTATATCAATTTTCACACTGGCTTTTGTGTTACACATTGTTTGATGGAAAACAGCTATAAAATTGCTATTCAAGACATACATGACAAGGATCACAAATTAAAAAGGGTTGCTAAACCCTTGAGGTAGCCACAAGTTAAAAATTCATGTTAGACCACAGGCTCCAAACTTCTCTATATTGTGTTTGAGCACATTTTTAATTGCATATAAATGAAACTTTAGTGGCATTCTCCTGCAATACAAATTGTTCCTTCATTTTGTGGTTTATAAGCTTAATTCCAAGATGGTTGTCAATTTATTTTCTTTGTCCTCTTTAGGCAGCAAATCAACTCAGGATTTCCGTCCTCTACCTCAGTTGGAATGACGTCATTTTGTTCCTCAGGTTGACCGATTTGCTTGTCTCTCATTTCAAAGGCTCAGACAAGAGAAATTCTTGAGCAGGGGACATAACATCAAAATGAAAGTCAATAACAATGGAATGACCACAAGAAGTATCAGGAGAAAGAGCAGCATTACTGTGAATACAATAATCAGAGTCTGATTCAAGTTAACTAAATCTTCTAGAAGCAAGGCACTCGTAAGATAAGCGGCAGAAGCAATCACACACTATAAATGGACATAAAACTACATTTATCAGAAGGATGCACTTGTCTATGACCTCCAATAGGTCCTACGGTGAACAATGAGGCAATAACTACCATTGATGGCCCCACTATAACCGCAAAGATTAGAGCAGCATGATCAGGTGTACTTATTATGGCAAATATTTGAGTCAAATTTCTACCACTCAGAGCAGTGAATCACTTCCATATACCTGAAATAGGGCCCCTGCATTTCAGAAAGTCCTGTGCACATGATACCAATGCAGCTATGTTGAAGTAGGTCTCTTCATCATTTCCCAGGAAGATAAGAATGCACATCTGCACCACAAGTAAAAGTAGAGCTAAAATGAATATTTATGGAATCATGGGTTGCTTCATATGTATTACTAATGGAAAATATGTTATTTTAGCCATTAGCTGAACAAAAAGAATAGGAAATAAAAAGGAGGAAGACACATACTAAAGAAATAATCCCAAGTAATCATCCTCACAATACAAACTGTTTGACCTCAAGCATTGCACACTAGGACCAGAGATCTCCAATAAGTAGAGTCTAAATGGAACTGTTTAACAAGGATGACTAAAAAAGTTGCACAAAATGCATGTAGCTAGAAGCAGCGCAAAAATGCATCTAGCTAGATATTTAGGCAAGCGCACAAATTTCATGAAGCTTCAAAACCTTTTGTTGTAACATAAAGATCATAGCAAACTAGGAAAAGGCAATGTTCTTGTTTGAGAGTAAAGGGTTATGATTGACTAGCAATATGAAGTATTTTCTTGCTTATGATCAAACAAATCAGGGTCAACTATGAATCCCAGGTAATGAAAACATCACTTCAAAAAGAAAAAGTGAAAAAAAAAACATGTTATAAAGCATGCTTGCATGATGTACAGAATGATATACTCAGCTGAGAAAAGATTATTATGCTAAATGGACATCAAGAGTTGCCAGTACAGAAGTGCATTGATTATTATAAGACTAATATATCATTTAAATAGCAGGCAAAAATTGCTGTAAGAGTAGCATTCAAAGGCAAATAAAGGCTTGACTAAAGAATCAGAATTTTGGAGGAAAGCACGAATAATTTTAATTCTTCTAGATATAAAATCTGAAATTTTAATTGCAGTGGCATCATTTGATTCTCATCTAAAACAACTCCAGGAAGCAAACAATACAAGACTACAGGCGAAATAATGCATGAAAAGTGACTAAATCCAAATCTATAAATGAAAATAAATGTAACTCAATAAAAACTACAATTCAAAAAACTAGAACAGGAGAAGTAGTTAATAATCATTTGATAGTGGTTTTGTGTACGAGAAAAAAATTGCAACATTCCTAAATAATTGTTAAACAGTACAAAGCCCAGCATAATTCAAATAAGGTTACAGAAAAATATTTTGCCAATCTCTGAAGGCATGCAATATTTACATATAAAGGGAAAAATAACTACTTCACAAAAAGGTAAACAGAAAAGGGGAGGGGATTGCGGTGGCATGAGAGAGAGAGGTTGTCAAGAATAAGGTTCATTTTATCATTGACATAATGAAGACAACTAGCAGAACTTTGATAGCAACTCCCTACAAGTATGTTTATTAAACCAAGTGAAATCAAATACAATGTTTGAAAACACGCATCATTTTTTTATTAAACTATTAAATACAACATTCAAAAATATACCCTACAAATATGTTTACTAAACTATTGCTCACCAAGCTTATATGTCTGAGACATTTGAGTTTAATATTTTCAAAAGTGGTAATTTTTTATTTTTTTCTTACACAATGTCCAACTCCACTTTCTAATTCATAGGACCCTTTCACCAACAAAACTGGCATGCATCGCGCAGGCCAAATGCTGGACATGTAATGACTCAATCAGACAATCAACACCATGGAAGTGAATATGAATGACAAAGAATTTCTTCTCCAGTATGTCTCACACAAAGGATTGCAAAATAACTAAACAAATGCAGTAGAGAAAATCAGAAAATGATAATTTCATACATATATGAAATATTACTTGCATAACAGAGGAACCTTCCAAGGATACAAAACTTCCTCCAACTTTCCACAGATAAGTTAGCAGTTGAGTTTTCCTTTGTAGTAAAGGCACATTAAATGATACTTCAAAGGAATATCGGGCAGCCTAATGTCAAACCATTGAGGCCAACTTCACATTTATCAAACGTACCCTTCATGAAACCCAAAACTACTGATTATTTCTCTAACACCTAAACAAGTAAACTCCCATGGAGGAGGAAAGAAGACAAACTCAACCACTGTGTGCCAAACTAACCCGACCCACCCAGTTTGGGATGTACCGGCCTGAACTGATACAGAATCTGATCAATTTTGTTTCTCAGTTCAGGACCCAAAACAGGCCACCCCAATCCACTCAGAACCAAGTGGAGTTGTCTAGTTCGCTCAGTTCAAAGTGATTCGCTTTGGTTTAAACCATCCCATTATGAAAAAGAGAGGAAGAAGACTATGAAAAAGAGAGGGAGAAGACCATGGGATGCCATTTTCCTCTCTTTTCTTCAAAAATTATGGAGGAAAATGACACAGCATGACGAATGAAGAGCAATCTAGTCTTCTGAATTAAACTTTGGATGTTAACACAAAAATTGAAGGAAAACTAGATCAAAAAACTCTTTATTCAATGAAGTAAGTTCTCTTCAAAAATTTTGTTTTAATACATCGAAATCCACCCTTCAAACAATATATCAGAAGGACATGGCCCCTAATTCAAGCATTAAATATGATGCAAAATAATACTAGAAATAGGGCCTAATAATAAGAAATCACGATAGAATTACTTGAGTATAAATATATAGACCATCTAAAATTGATACCATCTCCCATTAAAAAAAAATTCTAAAATGGTGAATACATACTCTTTGAGCAGTACATTGACTACAATTTTGGACAAAGGCCTCAACTTAGTTATTATATTCCCAAAACCACCAGATCACTGACGCTCATCTGCAGTTAATCCATAAAATTTAAAAACAACGCAACTCCACTCATTGTCCAGAACCAGAAGGGCAAACTAAGCAACCAAAAATCTTGATAAATTCCTGCAGCACATCAATAAGAAGCACAATGCAATCCCTACCAACACTATTTTGGGAGAAAAGAGACCCTAGACAGAATGAATCCTAAACATTTCACCAAAGAAAGTCCAGAGAAAGTAATACTGTAACAATAATGAAGCAATAATTATAAGATTCAGACAAGTCTAACAAATGTTCACTGTTTCAGTGGGAAGACAGGAAAAGCCATGTAGAATAAAAACAATAAAGGTATAGTGTCGCACAGGCCTCCAACGACGAATCCAACACCGCCATCGAGGTCCCTCGCAACGCCGAGGCTGGCGATCTGGCACGCGTTGTAACCCAGAGAACTCTGACGAGAGTTTGCCGGAGAGGTAACCGAACCCTGCGACGGATTGCACCCACACTGCAGCCATAAAAACCGGCAATCTTTTGTTCAGAAAGGATCCGAACCGCCCTTGAAGCCTCCCCATCTACTCTCAGATTGAGAGCTCCAAACAATTCGGTGTAAAAAATGGATCTTTCCCTTTTGGAGTAGTTTTTAGATCAAAGTCATAAGAAAGAACTCACCAAAAGAACATTTTACCCTTTGGACGCCCAAAAAATAGAGTTTCCCGTCATCTACAATCCTCAGGGAAGGATCAAGAAAGCAAAATTTCGAGTTAAAAATTGGATCGTCCCGCTTCGAGAGTAGTTTTTAGGTTAAACGCATAAGAAATAACTCACCAAATCGAGTTTTCACCCCATTTTTAACCCAAAAAAACCTTTTTATCCCTAATACTGAGAAAAGGACCCAAAAAAAAAAATACAAAAAATCCAAGGAGATGGCTTTGAGATAATCTTTTGCACAGATGAAACGAGTTTATGAAAAATTCTTCCCGGAATTCACGAATATTGCACAGATTAACGGGCAAAATCCAATCTTTTGGCCTTGAGAGATGGTTTTCGGATAACATGATCGAAAGATGGATTAGCTTTCGATTCTAATAGCGAAAAAATGCAGTGAAATTTTGGAGGAGAAAGAAGCAAAGAAACAGAGGGAATCGCGTCAAATGCATCGAACCCTTATTTTTTTAAAAATTAATACATTAATTTATAAAAAAAAAGTTCAAACATTTACATTTTTCATAAATGATAATTTGGTCGGTAACCTTGCTAATGCAAGATAATAAAAATATATTTGATTAAAAAAAATTTCCTCTAAGCAGGACTGCAAACGGTTGGACCGAATTAGCTCATGCTAAGTCCGGACTGTTCTAGTTTTATATTTAGACCATCATGTTAAATTTGGATTTAACCACTATTAATCAAAACTGATCAGATTAGACTTACAGAAAAAAAAAAAAATCTCATGGGTCATTTAGATGGGATATATTCGAGATCAAGCATGTCCACTTTAAAATTTTGGATGGAATTAAATCGAATCATGTTTTATATTTGAGCCAACTAATAATAATAATAAATATAGATTCATTAAAATATTTAAATAAGATTAAAAAAATAAATCAAGCTTAAATTTTATCTAAAAACTTTAAATTTTATTTAAGTAAATAATTAAACTTCAGCTTGTAAATTAGTGATATTGATATACTTAAAGATATTATGAATAAAAAATATTAAATAAATAATAAAATATAAATATTTTGATATAATTAAGTGAAAATAGATGAAAAAAATCTAATCATTGTTAAGATAAAAGAGAGAATTAATTTAATTTAGAGTTCATTAAATTAATTATAAAAATAATTAAATTGAAAGAAAAATAAATTTATATAATTAATGTTCATGAATTGAGCAAAATAGGGTTCGGGTGAAGTTGGGTCAAAAAATTTTAGATCCGGATATCCAAAATTTAAGTTGGATCCAATTTTCAAGTCCAATTCAACCCATAAGTTTCTAAATATGGATGGATTTGAGTCTAATCAAATCGAAACTATATTGAACCATAAATTGACTTAATCCATTTATAACCTTAATTTTAAGACATTCTTGATGGTCGTCATGATACATCAAATTATCACCGATAACTTAAAACATATTTGATTGAAAAAAATTTATGAGTCGATATACTTTATTTTAAAAAAAATATGAACTTAGTTGGAAATCCCAAATAAGTTATTGTACTCACAATATGATTATTTTAGTTTAAAATTAGGATAATAACATAAGGAGTACAAGAACTTATTTCAATTGAGTCCTCGTGCTATCTTTTTAATTGATATCCTAACTTATAAGTTTTTCAATCGAGTACATTTTTAGCGGTCGTTAACATCACTTGATAGGTTGCATGACAAACATTAGCAATGAATTGAGTATATATTTTTCATTAAGCATATAAATTAATAAAAGTTTTTTAATTAGTGCATTTAATCATAAAAAAAATTCAATCAAGTATAGAGAATGTAGATAAAAGAATTATAGGGTTATTAATTGACACCCTTTTAATATCTAAATTTATATCGCAGAGCTAGATAACATTTATGAAGTCATATGGCTTTTGGGAGAGTTTTTTTTTTTTGAGAAATACAATAATAATGTATCGAAAAATTATAGCATAGAAAAAACATATACTTAAAGTGTAATTTTATTATTATTTATTATTAGTCGAGCAACTAAAAAGTTGTATTTTGCTGCTTCACCTTCTATGCATATGATTTTTTACATATAAATAGATAATAATATTTCTCCTTTAGATTATATATATATAATTTTATATATAAATTTTTTTATTGATTGGCTTCTCATGCATTTATGAAAATGTTATCCAAATTTAATAAATATACTTAAATAAAAATTTTATGAGTTGATATAATCAATTAAAAATTTTATAAATTTGAATACTAATAAAAAAATGATATACTTAAGTTTACAGCAGCTATATGATCCATCAAGTCATCGTTAATGGCTGTTAAAAATATACTTAATTCAAAAACTTGCGTGAGTTAGTATACTCAATTAAAAGATAATAATTAAGTGTTTGAGTAAGATTTTGAGATCATTTGTATTAATGATTGTCCTATGGTGTGATATTGTACTTTTGTTGTCTAAGAGAAAGGCAAGATTTAATATATTTATTTTTTCTCTTATATTTCTCTAATGAATGGTATAATATTTCACATCAAAAAAGAAGTTTATAACTTAATTTTCCTGCTATTAATTAAGTTAGACTCAAGTTTTCAAGGTTATATAGATTCAGCTCACTAATAGATTAATGAGACTGATGGATGGACTTAATACATTATAAATTATATCAAAAACTAATCCGAATTGCAAAAGTTAACCGATAGAAATTGGTATACCTCAAGATAGTCTTATAAAGAAAAGGTTAAGAAGCTTATAATTTAAGTTCATTTATCGCCAATTACTTGAACTCGAGTTTTTAAGGTCAGACATATTTACTTTTGCTAATAAATTAATGAGTTAGTAGATGAGTTTGAAGATTACGTATGAATTTTTTCTTAATTATTATATTATTTTCTTTAATAAAATGATAGTGACTTTTATTATGCTTAAAAAAATAATTATTTATGATCCATAAATTAGATGATAGCTAGGAAAGTACCCTCAAGCATGTAAGCAAGAGTTACACCAAGCTAGAGAAAACCTAGGTAGTGGCATGAACACTGTTATCTCTCTTAGATGCATATTATATAATCATGAAAGGTTGGTATTTAAGGGATACAATGGCAGTCAAGATGCTTCATGGCCTTTCTTCTTTTTTTTTTTTTTTTTT